>BQNB010080371.1:0-29955 GCA_026074375.1 Tanacetum coccineum
AGATAAAAACCCAAACGTCAACCATTTCTTGAATAAGGGCACTGGATCAGGATCAACGCTATCTTGGACCAAGTGGAGCAGATTAGGCCATGAACAGTTCATAATAATGAACAGTGTTTGTGTGAGAGGAAGAAACGACGTCGTATAACACTTTGGTCAAGTATATATAAATGTATTTTAATTAGTTGTGAGTTGTGTGAGTATTTAATGAGGTATATTTTATATAAAGTGAATATTTTAATAAAAAGTGAGTTTTAATGGTAATGTGAGTTTTTATTATGGTTGAAATAGGGGTGGCAATTTCTGACCCGACACGAAACCCGACCTGAAACCGACACGAAAATTAGCAGGTTTGGGTTGAGTCTAATAGATTTCGGGTCGGGTTTGGGTCGACCTATCTGACCCGTTTATTAAACAGGTTAGGTTCGGGTTGAGAATAAATTAAGCGGGTCGACCCGTCAACCCGTTTAAGATTTTTTCTAAAAATAAAAATTATTTATATTTTATTATATGTGTTAAATGGGTTAAACGGGTCAACCCGCAAACCCGTTTAACTTGTTCAACCCGTGTAACCTATTTAACCCGCCAACCCAACTGTATATATGGGTTAAATGGGTCAGGTTCGGGTTATGTGTAAACAGGTTAGGGTTGACTTAGCCGACCCGATTATTTAAATAGGTCAGGTTCGGGTTGGGGTTTTCTGACCCGCCAACCTGCCAACCCGAACCCGCCAACCCGAACCCGACCTGAATTGCCACCCCTAGGTTGAAAGTTGAGTTGAGGTGAGTTTTAAAGCTGAAAAAAGAAAGTTGATGTGGATGTGGCGCAGACGTGTCAGGTGAGTTTTCACCTCTTATACCATCTAGCCTAAAAAGATCAGGTTGTTTGGTGTATTTAATAAGCTCATCGAGTACTACTTAAATGTATATAATAGTAAACATTTAGAGATAGTTTGGCTATAATTTTTGTAATCAATTGGCTATAATTTTTCATTAAAAATACATAAGAAATAACCCAAGGACTCACAAACAAGACTCAGGGACCAACAAAATGACCCACGATTAGCTTGTAGCCAATTGGCTACAAAATATTGTAGGTAATAAATATATTATCTAAACATTAGCAACTTTACCGGCCTTGTCCTAGTTTTAAATTTTGAATTGGTTGTTATGGTCTTTGTTTTTTGTCACGTAGTTAAGAGAGAGAAATGGAGGGGGACGTTGACTATGTTTATCAGATCACACAAGTTTGATGAGCAATTAATATCTTATTCCTTTCAAGCTTTCCAGTTCTCTTCATCAAAATTCAAAACAATGTCTTTAACAAGAGAGTTCCAGCATCTCAGAATCCCACTCGAGGATATATTATCGGCCACCAAAGCCTTTGATGACTCCAACTTTATCGGTAAAGGTGGATTTGGTAAGGTTTATGCAGGAGAGCTTCTCCACTCCGAAGGGTTCAGCAGGGTTGCTGTAAAGCGGTTGGATAGAGCATTAGGGCAAGGCGAGCCCGAGTTCTGGAAAGAGATCATGCTGCTTTCTCGTTACCAACATGAGAATATCGTCTCTCTGTTAGGCTTTTGTGATGAGAGTGATGAGCGTATTCTCGTGTTCGAGTATCTATCCAACAGAAGTCTAGACATGCATCTAAGTAGCACCGATCTCTCTTGGAATCAACGCCTTCATATATGCATCGGTGCTGCACGTGGGCTAAAACACCTTCATGATCCTCTTGGGACCCTTCAGAGAGTCCTACACCGGGACATCAAGAGTTCCAATATATTGTTGGACGAAAATTGGAATGCTAAAATAACAGACTTTGGCCTTTCCAAATTTGGCCCTGCTAACCAGCAATATACCTTTCTCGTCTCTAACGGTGTAGGCACAATAGGGTATGTTGATCCGGTGTATGTGGAGACAGGGTACTTGTCAAAAGAAGCCGACGTCTATTCATTCGGTGTGGTTTTGTTCGAAGTTCTTTGTGGAAAACTTGTGTTTGACGGAGGCCAGAGGCGTGCTTTAGTACCATTCTGGAGAAAGGGCTATGAAGAAAATATGTTAGATACTATTGTAGCCGAGAGTATAATGGGGCAGATTTCGCCAGACTGTCTAGAAAGATTTTCAGGAGTTGCATATCGATGTTTGCGTAGAGATCGCGGAGAACGCCCGTCAATGGCTGAACTCGTGACAGATCTTGAAATTTCACTTCAGTATCAAGTAAGTCCTATCATCTTGTCGATGTTATATATATATATAACTTTAACTGAAGGCAATCTACTTCAACTCGAGTATTTCCAACAAAGGTACTATTAATTTATTAATTTTTAAATAAATTTGAGATTTTATCCAATCTTGCCTGAAAAGAGAGCAACAATATTTGAGGCATCCCATCTGTTTTGTGATACCAAATTAGAGTGACATAATAATTGGAAATAGACATCAGGTCTTGACTGGGAACTTAATTGTTTGAGAGGGAGCATTCCATTTTCGTTTTATGATTTACTAGACGAATACACGTGCATAGCAACGGGATTTCACAGTGACAAATAGTTGTAGTTGTGATATGGTGGTTAAGTGTTTCGTGTAACTGCATAAAACGTAAATTAATCAAAGTTTAACCAAAAAAGTAAAAACATATGATAATATATTCAACTTAGGATTGGGAATGGGATGAATATATAGGAATGGGATCGTGAGAAAATGTAAGAGAGACAAAATATGAAAGGATAGTTAAAACACAAAAACGGAACGAAAAAAAAATACTACGTACAATTTACCTCCATGACCTCATCTTGGCTAGAAATCTTTTCAACAAACTTTAATTCAGTCACTCGTTTTCGACAAATTTACGTAACCACACAATAAGAAAAATGATGAAGATGAATGTGATATATAAGAGAGATTGTGAATCATGAATAGAAGTTAACAATTCTATCATTAACTGAAAATAAAATTCGTAAAGCATTAACCTATCAAATGCGAAAGTTTAAACTTATAAATTATAAGGAGTAATAAACATGTGTGTATAAATATGTAGGGAAATAAAAGGTAACTAAACAAGAAATTTTGTAAGATAATTATTAATTAGGGATAAGGGGATATAAATTAGGGATAAAGATTAAGAGTTTTAAGCAAAATCATTTTCTCTTTATATGTACTAAGGATTAGCACATTTCATATGTTACAATGTCACATTATAGTTGTATATGCCTTTTATAGGTGGAGTACGAGTACGAAAAGGAGCATGGCTACCCCCGTCGTCGCGAGGAAGAATCTGAATCTGATGAGGACTCACTAAATCATGAGGAAGAAACTGACTCAGATGCAGGTGAGAACGAAGGCGAGTACTGGGAGAAAAAGCTGCCACGAGACTACGAATTATTAATTAAGATGTTCAACATTCCTCGTGCTATTTATACTATCAAAAAGGAACTCTATTCTCTTCTTCATAAGGGAATTCTTTTTGATGAAGGCAACAAGGTAAACTCTTTTATAAATTTCATTTCCTGAATACCTCAATTAATAATATTAGTTTCTTTAGGATTACAAATTTATTTTTGCAAAAGGTTGGTTCAGCTTGAAACTTAACCCGGATCTATTCTGGGCCATATGCAACCCTTTTTCGAAAATCGCACTCCAAGAATTGTTTAGTTCTTTGATGTGAATAAGGAAAGTTGTGATTAGACTAAGATCTTTCACAAAAAGCCCTTACTTTCCTACCTCAAAAAACGTCTGCGTTGCAGGATAGGCAGTCAAAGGCCGTCGATGAAATCTGAATTCAAGATCTCTGTTGTTGGAGAATCTCGTCGTCCGACCACTAGATTACATTATAGAAAATTATTTTTAAAGCATAAATCTAAGATTTTAACATTTTATTAGCCTAGTCATTATTATGCGTTTGTTTCGTTACTTAGAAATCGTGGAATGTGATTAAAAGTTGTATAAATTGTTTCTGGCCAGGAAAGTTAGGCCATGTTTCTAGGCGATGAAGTTAAGCCTTGAAAGTTAGGCTATGAGAGCTAGGTTATTGAAATCAAGCCATGTAAGGTAAGCTTGCTCTAGGACATGATTTGACTTTCGAAAGAGATCCATTATTGTAACAAAGAATGATACCAAGATAAAAAAGCATGGTGAAGTACGTAATTACACTATTTTTCTCACGGAGACACTTTCTTTGATGTGCGACTAATAGATGATACTTTTTGAAGATAAATGTGTTAACAATAATATAGAGCCTGGAGGTGTAGTATCACCATTAATAGACTGAGAAAAAAGAGCGAAACAAGCTTACTTGTGTAATGTCCTACGAATATGAATGGCGTCATGTTCACGTATATATTGTAAAGTGGGTCTATATCGGGTGATGATTGTCGGATGCTTAGTTTCCCTTAAATGGTAAGAACCTCGATAAAAGAATGTAACAGGGTAACGCTTACATCAATAGGGAGAGGATTAGTAGACGGGTTTGGTGTATTAAGTGTTGAAGTGAGATTTATGAGTTTACCCAAATTCTCCATATGATCTAGCCTATATCAATAGGGAGGGACTGGAGGCAAAAGATGGGAGATGTGGGCATGTTGACTGTTTGGGTCAATTGGGCTATTATTTGACTAGTGAATTTGTCTAGTAAATTCAGGGGTGTTCATAATTCGGGTAAATAACGCACGAACTGAAACCGAATCGAAAAGAAAAAAATTGAAACGAACAAATTTATCAAAACCAAACCGAACCGAATTAAATATTCGGTTTTCGTTTTGGATAAATCTAGTATTGGTCACTATAATCTTTACATGTGCTCTACAACTTCTTTAAGTAAATCCCACATGCGTATAAACTTCTCTGAACGGCGTAACCATTTGAGGTTGTTACACCGTAACAACCGGTACTTGACTTGACTGACGCTGACTACTGACATCTTGTGGTTACGCCTAGGGGTGAGCAGAAGAAACCGAAAAAACCAAAACCGAACCGAAAAAACCGACCGAAACTAGAAACCGATGGTTTGGTTTTTAATTTTTCAAAAACCGAAAAATTTCGGTTCGATTTCGGTTTTTGTTCAAAAACCGAACCGTAAAAACTGAACCGAACCGAACCAAACCAGTTTTATAATAATATATAATTAATATAATATAAATAAATAAATGATAACTAAAAATTTTAAATTCATATTTATTTTATGGATGAAATTATTATAATATATATTATCTTAATGTTTATATATATGTTTGTCGTGTATGTGTGTTTACTTGACAATATATCGTTACAATGACAATGATCATACTATGTGTAACTTACGCCGTAACAAGCACCTTGTTACGCCAGAAGGACCTTTTTACGCCGTAACAAACTTCTGTCACCAATGGTACATTTAAGCTCAATTCTTGTCCGTTTCCGTGTCTTTCCGTTCCATTGCTCCATTTTATACTAAAATGAAAATAGAAAGTAAATCACTACCAAATATCATAAAAATGCAATAAATATGAGCAATAAGAAAAATGACATCTTCGGTCATAAAAACACCAATTTTTCTATATATAAACGAGCTTTGGATGTGGCTGAATGCGTGGTGCCAGAGAGATATAAGGAAGTCCACAATTGGAGTAGAAGTCCAACAAGTTTACTTGACGTGCAAGTAATTATATTTCAGCCAATTAGATAGTTATTAGGTTAAGTAAAGTGTAATCCTAGTTATATTCTAACGAGAATAGGTTAGTCTATATATACCGAAGAGGGTAAGGAATTACATAGTATCAAATTGGAGTTTTGAGTTAGTTTCTTCGATAAACAACCTGCGTGTTAGGCAGCTACATTGTGTTCTTATTTTCTTATTTCTGTGTCGTGTATTTACCTGCTGTGAGAACTCTCTGATTACCTTCAAAGTATAGTTCCAAAGTTTCAAAAAATTTATTTTAACTTAGCTTATGCGTTTTTATTCTTAATTTTACAAAATTCCAAACTACCACGAGTGAACATGTATATGCAATCTCTCTTTCCCACCCAGCCACTACCACACACACTAGAGTGAGAAAGTCACACTGTGAAGAACACATAAGTCACCATTTTCACTACTACGCTGACCACTACTCGTTATCACATTCTCACTTACACCGGAGCATAACTTAACGCTGGTAAGATAGTAGTAGTTTCTTATAAGTTGTTGTCAACCCGTGCCCTCCAAAACTTTTTACTCAACTATGATAAAAACCATTTAGGAAAAAGGTTCTTACAGCAGTCTTTCCCTCTCTTATGGTTCATTTCTAGTATTTAAAAATGCCTTAACATTCCTAGCGTGATTTATTTTTGTATTTGTATTGTTGTACAAGGACCATCAGGTTTATTTCTTTTTAAAAACATGTTAATCAAATGCAAAGATTTTAAAATATTTAACTATTTTCTTTATGTCATGGCATGACTTTTTATGCTGTTGAATATAGTTTATTTAACTTTTTTGTTTGAGCAGTTCTTGCGGATAAACAATGATGGAAAGAAATGTGTACTCGTGTCAGCAAGAAGATTTCTAACGCTCGATGAAAGTGACGATCATCATTGGGTGTTCCATCCTGGTAATTTGAGGTAACTACTTTCTAAGTTTGTACTAGTTGATAATTGCTTTCCATATTAAATTCTTATGGCATGTACCTTGATCCCTTAGTGGCGCAAAATTGGAATAAACACAATGTATAATACACATTTCTAATATAAAAAAGAATAATACTTATAATAGTGCTAAATGGTCCTTCACGATTACCAAGGAATTCTAATACCTCTATAGGGCATTTCTTTGGGCATGTATGCAGTTCCTGTTATTTGGCAGTTTGTCTATAAACAACTAATTGGTTAAGCAATGACGTGAAATTTAGAAACCATTAGATATAGCTTTCATGGGATTTGGTTATCAGACAGTAAATGAAAACTCAAGTCAATATCAGGATGAAAGATATTGGGTCCCAAAGTCGGGTAAGATAATAGTAGGTGGTTTGTCACAATGTTTGGACTACTGTCAAGAGATGTTTCCGTCCGTAAGTAACACATGTCTGTAACTCTCCCATGAAGCAATCTGCTTGCTCTTAAATCTTCTATACCATTCCCGTCACTTAAGAAGAGCTTGATGGTAATACTTTCTATAGTTTCACAACACGCCGCATACATTAATATTACAGAGCTAAAATGTGGGCAAGAATCATTTGCCATTTATTATCATCTTGCAACCTTAGAATTTTGGTTTTCTTTTCTTGTCTTCCATTTCCATTTGTGTACAAATAGATAGTTCTAACCTAAAGTAGAGACTCGAGCAGTCAAGCCCAGCTGAGGTAAGTTTTGTTAGCAAATGCTTCAAATTAATTGAGCTTTATATATTATTATATTGGTCAAACCAATCCATTTATCGATCCATATGCCTAAGTATGACACACCTATTTGTAAGTTTCAGTAAGTATTTGATAACACTCTTAACTTCTGTGTTGGAAGAAAATTAACACTAATGACATTCATGTATTTTCAGGTTTTCAGTTGTAGCGGATTATCATTATGGGAAGTGGCCTGAAATCAGATGTCAAATAAAAACTAGCATATTATCACTTGGAACCAATTATGCAGCCAACTTGGTTTTCAGATATACGAAAAAACCGAACAAGGATCTTAAGCACTTAAAGTTAATGAACATTAAATGGAAAACAGAAGAGTCGAGTGTATATTCTACACATAATGCTGAACTGACTCAAGACAATTGGTACAAGATTAGAATGTGGAATTTCTTTAATCATGGGCCAAATGCTGATTTTGACATTGTGATAGAGGAGCTTTCATATTATGACGACCCCATTGAGTCTGATCTTTCTATTCAAGGAATAGAATTTCAGCCGATAGAGATGGCAAGCTTCAAATTTTCTTTTCATTTTATTTAGTTTTTTATAGTATATCTAATTAGCTGTTTGCAAATCACAATCATACTAAATTTTTCATACTTTTAAGATGCAGCATGAAGAGAATGAAGGAATAGATCGTCTGCTGATGATATCAAGTAAAGAGGATGTAGATGACGATTTCTACTGGGGAAAAAAGTTGCCAAATAATTGTCAACACTATATTCAAATATCAGACGAACCTTTGCATTGCACTAGCAAAAAGGAGCTTTACTTCCTTCTTCGTAGGGGTTTCCTTGCTTATGGTGGCAAACTGGTAATTCCAACATCGTTATACCTTTTTCTGCGTTGTAACATATCTTAGTATTAGAAAAAGGTAATTATCTAGAAATGTATCAGTTTTGCCATTTTTACTAAGTTATGCAGCGATTTATTTTGATAGTTAAGTACATTTAATAAAATTATCAAAAGATTGCTACACAACTTAATTAAGAGTGGTAAGTTGAATACATTTCAAGATGAATAACCTTTGATATATTTTATTTGATAGATGTCATGACTCATGACACACAAACACCTTTAATATATTTATCTTGCACTCGTTCGTTATCTAATTGCTTAGTGTTATTTGGTTAATATATAGTGCTTTTCACTATGCAAATCAACTGGCAAAATCTCTTCGATACTACCAGCTACACAGATCTTATGCAAGGACAATAGTTACCAACGTCTACAAACTCTATCATTATCTGAATCAAGGTTCTTAGTCCCTATTTAAACTATATGTTCTGTGAAGCTTTTTTTTTTTAATAACCCGGGTGTCCGACTTGACATTGCAAGCCGACTATTCCCAGGGCCGAATATCCTTTTGGATAGCCCGGAGTCAAGGCAGGTGAACCTCCGTGGCCAATGGGGGATTAATTTTCTCCCCAGGGTTCGAACCGAAGACCTCTAGGCACTTCTCGTCCTAAAGGCTAAGCCTTTACCGCTGGGTCACCCCCATTGGTTTGTTCTGTGATGAAGCTTTGATATTTTAATTTCCAGCATTATTATAATATTTGCTTAAAAGATTCCTACTAATCTGCATTTATACGTCAACAGGTTCAGAGAGGTGAAAAAACTTGGAGCTGATGATTGGTATCTTTTCACATGTAGATTCCGGCCATTCATGTTCTCGCCACACTATATCTATGCATGCTATCTTGTGTTCAAATTTGAAGATAACCACATTCCATCCAACGTTGCTCGTTTAATTAAAGCAAAGTACAAGTTGGGTGACACTATTCAAGGTACAGTTTTTGCTCATTTAAATTTGATTCCGCCGATAGATATACCAACAATAAAGCCGAAGAATGATCAAGGATCACATGACTCATCAAATTTACCAAGTATTGACGGACTGAAGATGCCAAAAGATCTCATGCATCATGTATTGAATAGTTGGATCGAAGAAAGAGATGATGGTTGGATGGAGGTCAGGTTGAGCAAACCGTTACATCAGTTAGAAAATCATGTGTCACTCGAGGTAAAATTATGGAAATCCGAGAGTGGGAGTTTAAGTGGGATTATCGTGGAAGGAATCGAATTTAGGCCAATGCTTCAGGATGAATTTAATGTATAAAAGTTTGATTATAGATTATTGCACCTTCTTCAAGCTATAAGGACAATTAATTATGAACCTCTTGCAAAACTATCAAAATTAATCAACTGAAACTAAATGGATATGATACTCTGAATGTCTGGATTCTATGAATTTTTCATTCTTCAACTCGATTTAGGTTATTGTTTTCTTATTAGTTTACTAGTTTTAATCCCCGTGCACGCACGGGGCTTGTACATTATGTTTTTTAAATATATTTATAATTTTTATTTTTTCTGTTTTATAAGTTATGAAAGTTTAAGGGGTTATTTGTTTTTTTTTTAAAGTCATAATAAAATTTGTAAATTTATAAATTTACACTTAACTCTATACAATTTATTTAAATCTAAACCATTAAAGTTTTATTAATTACCTCCTCTTTTTTTCAAGTTTTTGTTTTTATAAATTTGACACATAATTTTATGTGTTTTTTTTATTTATCAGATTTCTCCACCAAAATAATGCCAATTTTAGAAGTATTTAAGCTTTTTAATTAAACATATATTCAAAAATAATAAAAAATTTGAAGCATCATACCTAATAAGGAAAGATTCTTTTTTTTAAATGCAAAAGTCCCTACTTTTCGTTTTCCTTTACTAAGTAAAAGATAAAAAATTTGAAGCATCATACCTAATAAGGAAAGATTCTTCTTTTTTGAAATGCAAAAGTCCTCACTTTTCGTTTTCCTTTACTAAGTAAAAGATTAGCCAAAATTCACTCAATAGCTACAAGGATAAGTAATTAAGTAGAACGCGCGACGATGCTTTTGACAAATAATTGCAAAATGCTGACCGCAACAGATGACAGTAT
Organism: Tanacetum coccineum; assembly: GCA_026074375.1. NCBI lineage: Eukaryota > Viridiplantae > Streptophyta > Magnoliopsida > Asterales > Asteraceae > Tanacetum > Tanacetum coccineum. Next base: position 10,311 of record BQNB010080371.1, read on the forward strand.
CCTCGCTAAAGGTCATGGTGTAACGTATCACTTGAATCATATAAAACGATTGGAAATGAAATTTAAACAATAACTGGAATTCAATGATCAAGAAGATGAATTCGTAGCCAATGTTTATTGAATTGATAGTTAAAAGGTTACACACACGAGAGAATTGTTGGGATTTTACATCTATTTAACCAATTAAACATATCACGAGTACCAGCGAAAAGATCAAACACGTATAGAACTTTTATATGTTTAACAACAGGATTGGAAGCTGTGTACCTTTTAGCAAGAACGTTTACACTGTTTTAGAATACTAAACGTTACCCACGTCTTTCAATATAGTGTGTCTATAACACCACGCAAATACACCAAGGATCAAACGAAGAATTCCTTTAAGTTTTCACACAAATACGTTCTTAGCACAACAACGTGTATGCTTAGTATAGTTGTGTTTAACCAAACGATCACGTTAGATTGACTATCAACTAAACATGTAACCTTCGTGGTTTTGAGTATTCGAACCACAAACCAAACGAAACCCTTTGTGGGTTTGCTGCCGATCGAACAAGAGGGGAAAAGAAAAACCAAAAACCTTAAAAAGTTTTGGTTCGGTCGACTAGGAGAAAGAGCAAGAGAGATTAGGGATTTTAGGGATTGAAGTTATGAGTTCTCAAGGAGCCTAAGACCTCCTTATATACTCCTCTCAACTTGGCTTGCAAGCAAAGTCCCCCACCTCCTCATGAGGAGGTGGTTTCGGACAGACTTTAAGGAAAGAGTGACAAAAAAAAAAAAAAACCAAAACTTTTCTTGTTTCACGGTTGTTTGCTAAAATTAGTCTTTAACTATTAACAACTATAATTTCAATCTTGTTAAACTTTTTAACGATGTTTGTTTAACACTAATTATATATTAATAATATATTATAAACGATTATTCTACATATTAACTTCGTGCGTCCACCTTAGGCTCGAATTAACATTCAGGACTTTATAATTTATATTTGTTCATATTCCAACAGCTCACCACTTGGACATGTTTATATATTCTATTAATAACATTGATAATGGTTCTAGCAAAAAGCCCCAATGCTCTCAGAAATATGGTGTGGTTATCATAAAGACAGGATAACATGATTTATGATTTTAAATCCTTTGTTTCGATACGTGTTTAAAATAGAGATGGATCAATATCATTCCTTTATTTACGATTCTGTTTCTCGTATATGTAACTAATCAAGGAATACCAAAAATCAACGGTGACATATATAATGAGTTTTGGCGTCTTAAGGCCTTTCACACATCTGATTAATTTTCGAGGGGCCCAGTGGCACCATCTTTCTTTAAAATTTTGAAGGAAACCAAATTGTATATTTGACTTCAAGTGTCAAGTCATTCATGTTTCAATATCACTTTGAAATAACCCTTATTAAGTTATTTATTTTTCAGGGAAAACTTTGGTCCAAGATCATGAAGGATTATCCCACTTATGCAAGACCTACTTGCATTCTCAAGATCTAAGGTTTTTGTAAATTAAAATACACTTACAAGATTTTACTTTAATTTGAGACGATCATAAAATTCATATTCTTGTGTTGGGGAAATCCAATTATTATCTTTGATGAATATCTGTGCGTTTGGTGGACATATCTTAATAATCTAAAATATCACCAATCCACTCATAATTGTCTTATTTAACAATATTCCATATTGTTAATCGACAACGGATTAATTTAGAATAATAACTATTATTATTTATGGATTTAAACATGCAAATATAAGACACAATTTAAGATAAAAATAACGAAATACCAAGTATCATTATCATAAAATAAATTGATCAAATATCTCTTATCCAAATAATAACAAGATTACATTAAACTATAGCTAAATAGACAAGTCCCATGCTATTAGGCATGTTGAGTAAGGCTTTCCTTTCGTATGTTTTCGTAAAAGATATGCTAGATTGTATATGCGAGAAATATAGAAGGTTTACTTATAATGGTTGTGTCATTGCGCGCATTTGAACCCCGGTTCGGTTGGCGATAAAGAAGTGCGGCTGAATTGTCGCAAACATCTTAATTGGTTCGTTTATTGTTGAGTATTTATACCAAGCCCTGAATAATTTCCTGATCAAACGCTGACATCTCTGCTTCTTAAGCAGCTCTTAATTCAGCTTATGTAGATTTATTTAAACCCACAAACCACAAACAATTAAAGAAGATTATTATTCAAGGCAGAAGCGAAGGCATATTCAGTAGTATTTTACTTGGAGGCTTTTAGTTGACTGCGCTTCCGTTCCAAAACAAAACATGATCTGTAAGATTTCATTCATCTATATCAGTTCAATCAGCATGCAATAGCAATCCCAATCGAAGTTCAGGATTCCGGATTTCCACCATAAACCATAGGTAAACATTATCTTTAGTAGTCTTATATTACTTAAGTAATTTTTCACAGCAGACCAGTGACTTTCAATAGGAATATCATTCTGTTGATAACGGCTTGTATTATTTGCTTACGTGAATGCAAATTGGTTTAGTGCATCTTTGACAGCATCACATAATGGAACCATACAGCCTATGCATAGGTACATTTTGCATTGTGCTTCACCCTCTTCATGGTGTTGAAGCAACTTGTGTTTTGTTTAGTCAAGTCTTTATTGAATGGGGACTCTGACAAGTTTGAATTATCACTCTTATTATCTCTTTAGATTCTGTATCCATGAAAGCATTTGGAAAAAATGTATAAATCAATCGCTTTGACCTATCTCTGTGATTTGTTCCAAGAAATAAATGTTGCTTCCCTAAATCTTTCATAGCAAAACACCTTCAAAGATAATCACTTTACACTTTGTAAACTTGGAAAGGTAAGTCCCATGATGAATTATGTCATCAAATACATGAGGAGGATTGTAACATTACTCTCACTAGCTTGTGTATACACATGGCTCATCAACGAATTTTTGAGGCAAAACCAAACCTTTTGATTTTCTCATCAAATATTTTATTCAGCTTCATGATGCTTGCATTTATAGACATAATGAATCTTTGATGCTTGCATTTAACTTTTTAGGATGATTAGGATCAACAAAACCTTCAGGTTGTACCATATAAATGTCTTCATCAAGATAACCATTTAAGAAGGCAGTTTTTACATCCATTTGCCATATCTCATAATCATAGAAGCACCGCTATAGATATGAGAATCCTCATAGCTCTAATGTCAGCGTACGGGTGGTGAGTTTCTTCATAATCAACACCCATAGAGTTGAGTATAAAACCTTTGCTACATGACGGTTTATAGGTGTGTAAATTACCATCCATGTCAGTTTTTTCATAAAAATACAATTAATACCAAAGTCATTACAGCAGGAGGAAGGATCGACCAGGCCCATACATTTGGTCCATCAGGATTGTATGTTCGCACACTATTCATGCATCGATCAATTATTAGATTCAGAATCAAAACATCGGGCTTTATGTAGTAGGGTTCGATTAGATCCCCTAGACTATGCTCCTCCGCTTCTATATTTAGAGTAAACGATCTGGAGCTCGATGTGTCCTTTCGGACCTACGAACCGGATCCTTACTCTTGACGGTGGTTTCAAATCCTTCAACATCCACTAGGAATTTCGCTAGTGATTTCCAGTTGGTGATGTATTTCAACTTGAATTTCTTAAGATCCATGGTCCGCCCACTGACTTCTTAGTTATGAGATTTTCTTCAAAGAACTCAACATACCTCGAACAATATTTTGTTTTAGTTGGGGAAGTAAAAATAGTAACCCATTGTTTCTTTTGTGCTCTCCTATGAGATACACTTAAATAGATCTTTGTTGGACTTTGTAGGGTTGTGTCGCTTCACATGGCACCATCACATCCCCAGACCTTTAAGTAAGACAAGTTTGGAACTTTTTCATACCACAACTCATATGGAGTCTTATCAACCTTCTTGGTTGGAACCATATTGAGAATGCATGTTGCAGACTCTAGATCATAATCCCAAAAAGATAACGGCAGAGTTATAAGATTCATCATTGATTGAACAATGTCTAACAAAGTGATTTCTCCTTTCATATTTCCCATTATGTAGTGGTGTGTAATGAGGAGTAAGCTGTTGGACAATTCACAAGCTTTTAAAGTTAATCTTTTAAACTCTATGGCTTATAATTAGCACTCGATATGATCGAAGAGCCTTGATTGTATTCGAAGTTTGATTTTTCCACTTCATCTCTTAAACACCCCTTATATGTTTTCAACGACTCTGTTTTATGTTTTAAGAAGATAAACATAACCATAACAACTATTAATCATCCTTTTAATATAATGAAGTAGCTTAGCACTTGTCTTTGACCTAAGTCTAAGTGGGACACACACATAAGTATGTAATTATTCTAGAAGAGCAGTGCCCTTTCGGCGGACTAATGTGGAAAAGATATTCCTTGTAATCATGCCGAATTAGGGATAAATCAAGAATACGCATTGATTCAAATGACTTCATCATATGTTGATTGTTAAATCTTTCTTGCTGTAGATAGCTTTTTATTACGTTTCTTACTTATATGAGCAAGACGACAGTGCCATAGATAAGTAGAGTCTAAATTATGTTTGGCTATTTTAGTGCTAACATTATAAAAGATTATCATGATAACACGATCATAGCATTATTCAATTTTATATAAATTCCATTATGGGGAATAGCATTAAAATTTAAATCAATTGTTCTTAGAACTGATATTCCAATATCGTTTAAAACACTAAAAACAAAATTATTTTTTCTACCAATCGGTGAACTGATACAAACATCTAGTTTTGAAGAGTGCTTTAATGACAATTGTCTAAACAAACTTCACAGGCCTTTAGTCAAAACTAAGTCATAACTTCATAGATTTCTTGTGCACGAAACACCATTGCCCGAAGTACAATAGAGTGCTCCTTGTTTTAGTTTCCTTGCTTCTTTAAATCCTTGTTTTGTAATACAAACGTGAATACCACAACCAGTGTCATACACCCAGGATTTATTAGGAAAAGCAAATACTTCTATTGTGAAGATACCTGAAGAACTAGTAGAGCCAACTTGCTTCTTTTTCTTCAATAACTTAGCAAGATAGACAGGACAATTCCTCTTTCAATGACCCACCTCCTTGTAGTGGTGGCAGGTGTCATCCTTAGCTGGGTGCTCTTTAGCAGAAGGTTTAGGGTTTTTAGGCTTAGGGATATAAACTTGTTTATCATTTCCCTTGCCATTAGCTTTACCCTTGCCTTTAGCATTAAGCGATTTCTTTTTAGATTTCTGGATTTTACCACCTTTAATCATCATTACTTGTGGTGTATCAGCCTTTTTAGGTAAACCCTTTTCATACTCAATGAGCATAGCATGTAGTTCACCAATCGTCTTCCCCATGTTATGCATATTGTAATTTCTCACAAATCCCGCAAAATCTTTAGTAAGGCCATTCAAGATAAGACCAACTATAAGATCTTGTGGTAGCATATAGCAAGACGTTCCAGTTGATCTACATATCCTTTCATATGTAGAACATATATAGCAACGGATTTACCCTCCTCATGTTTGCAAGCATGAAAAGTTTGGATTAGGTCAAACCTCTTCACTCCAGCTTGTTTCTTAAACATAGATTTAAGCTCTTTTATCATGTCATATGGTGAGGAGTTTTAAAACTGTCTATGAAGCTCAGGAGTCATACTACCGAGTATAAGACAAGCAACCTCATTATATGCATCATAAACTGCATTCCATTATGACAACACTTGTGCCTCAGAATCTGCAGCAGGAGCCGCGGGTAAAGGTTGTTCAATGACATACATTTTCTTTTCAACTCTCAAGACAAACTTAAGTTGACGAAACTAGTCATTGAAATTATTTCCAGAAAGTTTTTCTCTTTCAAACATCGACCTGAAAGCCGAATGGTTTATGTTTTGAACAGGGTGTGCCATCTACAAAACATAGTTAAAGTTCAAGAATTAGTATTTTCGATAAAACTTCTTGAAGAAAATTAACTACCCATGTTTAATCAAATAAACAATTAATCTTCCAAAGACTAAGATCCTACTTGACGTACCACCACCACGTCAGTTGATCTGCTAGTGATGGTGTATTCAAAAGGTAATTGACAGTCAATAATTGTCACCGGTGCATTTCCTAGAATTATATGAGACTTACTTTATTACAATAATATACTAGTAAGCATGTTTTATCCCATCTATGCCTCGAGTTTAAGGTCTCACAAAAAAGTGTATAATCTCCTTGGGATTACGATCTACATATGTCTCACGCATAGTAAAAAGCATCTACAAGTGTTTTTACAAATTGGATGGCAATAACTTATTTAAAAGGGTATGATATTTGTCGTGACAAATATGTACGAAGAAGCATGCATACATCTTTGTATCATATATTTTAATAAAAACTTTACTCAATTTAGTTATTTATTACGGTATCACTTATTTTCTATACATCTAATGTATAAATAGTGTTACCTTTTTAAAATTGACAATTCAACGTGTTTCCAAATATAAAGAATTATGTTTTATTACGGGAAAAGAAAAAAATGGTTAAAACGTGTACAAAGAGACATGCAAAACAACTTTGTAGCACTAATTTTTAAAACTTTAATAATGACACTGTAGTGACATGCCATGGTTCACGGTAACTCCAATCGAACGCACAAAGAAGCGGAGAATCAGGTCAGCGCAAAGCATATTAAAAACCTAAAATCTTTAGAAAAATCCTCCTTAAACTTCTCTTATAGTTTTTTCTAGTGGATGAGCCGTACTTCCCATGAGTCTATAGCATTCAGTTCTAACCATTCAAAATAAAACTTTAATTTGGAAAACACATTGTGAACAATAAATAATCCATAATAAATATGATTTCATAATAATTAGTCATGTTTATATTTATTTTTTGAAAAACCCTTTTATTTTCTCACAAGTCAAACTTAAAATAAAACAATATAAACACATAACCAATTCACATAACAATTATTCAAAATAACACTTAAACAATTAAGTCATGCAAATATCAATTATGATCCTAATTATCTAATAATTAAAATATGTAAGTATTCATATAAGGCTCATTCGTCCTATAAACTCTGGCCACATCCATCGACATAATCGATTGCGTAAGCCTTATACAAATACATACCACATAGCACATAAATTTACTTGTAGGCCCCATTAAGACATTGACAAGGTCTTCCCTAGCTTATAAAGTTGTGGATCGAAACCACATAAATTTAATGTCTATGTTTAAGTCTTGATCATTATATTTGTATAAAATCTTTAACAATTAACAAGATTAATATCGCATATCCCTCCATGATAAATTGCATGTATTTATCATGGATGCCAAATTAACAATTAATTAAAACATAAAATCGATCAATTTACAATTTAAACATATCAAGTTTTATCCATAAAATTGCATACAACCTAGAAATCGTCTAATTAATTTTATAACCAATAAAGATTGAATCTTGATGCATAAAGATCGAATCTTGATGCATAAAACGTCCAAAGGGCTTAAAAAATTAATCAAGAACCCTAATTTTTTGTTCAATTTTATTCTTGTAATTACAAATTCATATACGACGGCTCGTGATGCCACTATTGGGATTTTACATCTATTTAACCAATTAAAGATATCACGAGTACGCAGCGGAAAGATCAAACACGTATAGAACTTTATAATTAACAAAGGATTGAAGATGTGTACCTTTTAGCAAGAAACGTTACACTGCTTTTAGCAATAAACGTTACACCGTCTTCAATATACGCGTGTGTATAACACCACGCAAAACCACCAAGGATCAAAAGAATAATCCCTCTAAGTATAAAACACCAGGATCAAAAGGAATACAATCCCTCTAAGGTTTATACACATAAATAGTTTCTTTGCAATTACGTGTTTGTAGTATAGTAGTGTTTAACCAAACGATCACCGTAGATTCACTATCAACTAAACCAAGTAACCCTTCGTGTTCTTGAGGGTCGAACCACAACCAAATGAAAACCGTTTGTGGGTTTGCTGCCAATTGAATAGGAGGGGAAAAGAAAAACCGAAAACCTTAAAAAGTTTTGGTTCGGTCGACTAGGAGAAAGAGCAAGAGAGATTAGGGGTTTTAGAGATTGAAGTTATGAGCTCTCAGGGACCCTAAGACCTCCTTATATACTCCTCTCAACTTGGCTTGCAAGCAAAGTCCCCCACCTCCTCATGAGGAGGTGGTTCGACCGACTATAAGGAAAGAGTAGGAAAAACCAAACTTTCCTCCGGTTTTACATATTAGTCCTTTAACTATTAACAACTAATATTTATTCTTGTTAAACTTTTATGATCGTTTGTTAAACACTAATTAATATATTACATTAATATATTAAAATGTTATTCTACATATTAACATGTGCGTCCCCTTAGGCTCGAATAAATTCCGAACATATATAATTTATATTTGTTCATATTCCAACAAGAATATCATTACAATGCTTGATTACAAATGAAAAGGGATTGGGTATTTAACTAATGAAAAAAAGGCAGGAAAAGTTGTTGGGATTGCACGTGATTATTCATTTCTGTTCCATATGCTACTAACCATCATAACATTCCACCCTCGCTCCTTAAAGAAATCCTTGTCCTGAAGGATCTAGAACAAAATCAAGAAACCTTTTAAGTACATCTTCCAATTTAACCCAAGTTGCATCCTCCTCGTCACCATTGCTCCATTGAATTAACCATACACCACCATTCTAATACCGTTTTTGACCATTTTCCTATCCAATAGCTTAATCAGCGAAGCAGCCAAAAAGTCCATCAGGATCACATTGAGAAACTATCCCATAGTAGCAGTAGAAGAATGATACTTCTTGAGTTGAGAAACATGGAATACATGATGCACTAGAACAATGGAAGGCAATTGTAGCTTGCAGGAAACTTGTGCCACTTTGGCTATGATCTGAAATGGGCCAAAAAGACTTAAAACAGAGCTTGTGTTGTTTGCCTTTTCTCACTATCAACTATCTATATGGCTGCACTTTAAGATAAACCCAAGCCCCCACATCAAAAACTCTTTCAGACTTTTTCTGTGAGCTTGTGACTTTATTCTATCTTGGGCCTTCTTCAAATTAAACTTTAACAAAGAAATAGTTTGTTCTCTAGCTTGAAAAGTTCTATCCACCATCTCAATTGCATTGTCTTTAGCTACATAAGGAATGTGTACGTAAATGAGGGACTTGACCATAGAGAACCTCATAAGGAGTGGTATTAATTGTAGTATGAAAGGAAGTGTCATACCAATACTAAGCCGAGGAAGCCATTGTACCCAATCTTTAGGTTTCTCTCCTGTCATACATCTTAAATAGCTTTCCAAACACTTGTTAACTATTACAGTGTGCCCATCACTTTGTGGGTGATAAGCAGAGGACATATTAAGCTGCACATGAATACATTTACGACATAATTTTGTTTAAGGTGACTTTGAATATTTGAGCTGAATTGTTGATAATTTGAAATACGAAAACGTTGAAATACGAACATCGGCTTATTGATGTAAGATCTGCTAACAGCAAGGCCTGAGTATTAGTATGTCCTATCGGTTAAGACATATATCATTGTTCTGAAGACACTATAGGCAAGTGCTATGAACGAATAAGCTCAGGGATGCCAATGCTTTATATAGTGCTATAAGGTATTAATTTCTTGTTTGCAACTTCCGAGAGTAAAAACATATTCGCTCTCGATTGTTCGACACATACTTTCTTAGCATTATAATCAAGTATGATGAAAGACCAAGAGAAGTGAATTAAGACCTTTATAGAAGCCATGTTTGATTTTGGCGCATGGATCACTTGCAGCGATCCTGTAAAACAATGAATTCAGTTTGTTAGCTTCTTCTCGATTAATAGACAAGCAAAGAAAAATGGAAAGAAGAGTGGTATGAAAGCAGTCGTTGTGGATAAGGGGGTAAAGGAGGAAAGTCAGAATGGAACGGCTAATCAGGTGGCAACAACTTCATTCCCCAAAAGGCTTTTTAAAATCGGTGACATCATATGCAAATTTGCAAAACAGCTATCTGAGTCGCCTACTGTTCTTCAGGTATCATCTTGTGTCTTGGTTGTTTGGTTTTTTTAGCTAAAATTACTTCTCACACCACATGTCTGAATCCCCTCCCATTTTAAAGATTATGCTATATTCATGGAGGCATCTTTAGACAATGAGATACAAACTTGAGAGTGCAAAATGGTGAGTTGGGTGGGTTTGTATCAGGTTGAAATGGGTTGAGTTGCAATGCGTCGCTTTTCAAAACTGGTCGAAAACGAGAGCGACTCCTGGATGATCACTAACATTGTATTACTTTTTACAGGATCTTATGTATAATAAATTGCGCATAATACTAATTTTGAAACATGACATATCGAATGTTGACTTTAGGTAACTTTGCAGCCTCTGATGGCTTTTGAACCCATTACCCATGACTTTTAAGAGCTAATTGAGTTTAGTGTTGACCCTTTTGATGATTGGGTCAAACTATTCCATCTCTAAATCAGAGCTTACGTAAACTGCACTTCACATAAGAACAGATGCAACATGTCAACTCAATTAGGGTGTCCTAAATGGAGGGGGTCGCAGTGAAGCGAAACCAGGTACAATCTGCAAGAGACTTGGTTATCATGCATCAGATGCGACATATATGTGAGGAAAATGTAGGTATCAACTCATTTGTAGTTTGATAGTTAACCAGCCTCCATCATTTCTGATGGTTTTGCATTTTGGCCACCAATACACCTTAAATAGACCGTGTTTAGATCTTGCAGCACTAGTTTTGCATAATGAAACGCTCTCCATGAGAAAAAAAAAAATTTTATGGATCTCAATTATTACATATCACTTTTAGGTTTTGGGAAGCTGAGAGGCCATTATGATTAAAATCGACAAAGATCGATATTGCACAAACCCTTATCTGCTTTTGGAGCTACTCGATTACAGTTGTATCACGAATTGGTATAATAGTGCTAGGGAGGGGTGTTGCTCAATATTGTATCTCATAGCACGGATGTAACTATTAAGCTATATCTGGTCCATCAAACCGGATGCACTAAAATTGCCATCAAATGGATGCTATCTAAAATTGCGAGCCTGATAAACACATGAGGAGGACACTAAAGTACCTCAAACAATGTAATTAAATTAAGTTTCGTTACCAAGAAAGAAGAGGTCATCTAAGTTGTAAGAAACAACTGGAACAATTCAAATTCACAAGCTTTGAGATTATATATGCGTATGAGCATCGACGTGCAGCAATCAAATTGAATCTATCGGAGAATATGGAATGAGGAGAGCTACAAGATAATTTCAACATGAAGTAGTGGCAGAGAGATGTGACTGAATAGAAGCAAGTATTTATCATTGGTTGAATAGAAAGCCATATACATTTTTGACGTTTTATATGATCAATTATCTTTCTTTCTTATTGTTTTTTAGGTTAAGCATAACATTACAATACATGATAGAGATTTAGCAATTAAATACATGTAGTGATGTCAATTATCTTTTTTGTTCTTTTTGTCTGATCTTGAGGCACCCTAACTGATATATTTGCAAATGGGTCAGATTGGTTATGGTTAATCTATAACGCACAAAAAAGCCAAAAGTGAGGAGTTGCACAAAGAACTGATATAGCATCTTCAAAAAAAGGATATATCGTATAGGAATGGTTTCTGCAAAATCAGATATAAACAAGCTAATAACAATAAAAAAATGCTATAAAAATTCATCTAATCATTATTCAATACAAACCGGGATTTATGACCAATAATCCCGAAACTGTTTCACTAATCAATAACGTGTTCAAAATTTTTTTGTTTCCTAGAACCAATATTTCGCATTAAAAGAAAAAGATGCCGCTAATACAACAATCGATGTACCTTAAGAAACAGATGCCCTTAAATTATACAAACAGATGCCCTTAAATCATACAAACAGACGCCCTTAAACAAGCCGATGCACTTAAATCATACAAACAAATGCCCTTAAATCATACAAACAGATGCCCTTAAACAAACATAGGCACTTAAACAAATAGATTCCTTTAAATTATACAAACATATACCCTTAAATCATACAAACGGATGCCCTTAAATAAACAGATGCACTTAAATCATACAAACAGATACCCTTAAATCATACAAATAGATGCCCTTTAAACAAGACAGTATGCGCTTAAAAACAAACAATGCCCTTAAAAACATGAGATTTGTACAATTCATCAAAAAAGTATGTATATGGCTTAGTAAATATGTTTTAACGTTCTTTATACAGTAGTGTGAAGTAATAACAGTTTACTATAAGCACGTTAATGACTCGCTACAACATTGGTAAAAAGGAGATCATAATATAACGGCTTCATACATAAACATCAAGCCATCTAACCCAAATAAAACCAACATCCAAACACCCTATTAAAAATCAGCAATGACATGTTTTACTTTGTATGACAAAAATAAAACATACTATTAGAAATTGTTTCTTGTTATTTACTAAATGTTATATTAGTAATATGCTTACTTACAAATTATACTTATCTACTTAATGAACCAGGTGGTGATTGCATATCTATCATTATCAATTCATCAAAAAGCTACAATGACAATGATCGCTTGCGGACCAGGACATGGAATTAGTTAGAAAGTTTCTTACTTTTCTTATTATTTTGATCGTAATAAACGTTGTATAAGTTCATGAATTTTGAGAGTTTATATTTGGTAGCATCAGAATCTTAGGAAAGTCAGGCACTTACGATCAACCATAAAATTAACAATAAAATCAGTTTGGTTACAGAAAAAGCCATCGTCCCCAAATGGTCAAATGAGCACAAAAGAGTTTCACAATGCCCTTTTAAAATAGCAGAACAATTGCCAAACACCCTTTGAAACCTTCAGGCCAGTTGGCAGCCCATGCCAAACACCCTTCACCAACAAATCAGTTGCTATACCAAATAGATAACTTTTCACAGAGCGCTTAAAACTGCAACCCTCATCATATTCAACATTTAACCGGATCATAAAGGCATTGTAGCGAATCATATCTCGCTTAAGAAATATAAATATATAAAAACGTAAAAACTAATTTCAATAGCATACCATAATGTCAAAAAAATTCATCAAAACTAGAAAAAAATCCATACTTAAACAAATCAAATGAGTACCAAATCGTAAATACGAGATATTGTTACTACATCATTTAGTAAAATAAAATTGAAGCTTACATACAACCTAAATTAATACAAGAGGCTGATGAGCTATTGGTAGCAGATCAGATTCTGATTAAGCCCCAACGTCCCATGTCGGTGGCACACCTAATATCAAATTATAGATTCATAAGCAAAGTGTATAATCCTCCAACTTTAGGTCTGGAAAACGGCGTGTAAGCGACAATAGACATGACTGAACGGTCTTTATTAAGGATCTTTGTAGTTTCTTTATGAGACTCTTTTTTTAGAATTCTTCCAAATCCCATCTGCTACAACCCGATACTGAACCAGACCCTCCGCCTTCTTCATGTCTTGTAATTTGTCCATTGATTCATTATGGTTTTGGGCGTGTGTTACTGTTGATATTTGTAGGAGCTTAAGATCATATCCCTGGTTTGCAAGATAAGACAAGGCGGTGACCACATGGAAGCCGAGCAACATCCTGTTTTTAAATACACATGGAAGCTACGGCTAGAGCTTGGTACAACCCCCTCATCGGATAGCGACCTTCTAGTCGAGGATCCACCAATGATGTGAATTTTCTTCTATCGTAGAACAACGTTCGTGCCTGCAATCACATCACAATCATTATAATTCATCACTATACAAACTATGATAGCACACTCATAACGTTCATCACATCATTATATCATGCAAACTGATGTGCTAAATCCAGTCACATCTTATTATATAGAAAAACTATGTTAAATGGATAATCAGAATGATAGAGGTGTTAACAAGACGAGCCAGCTTTTGAGTTTATACGAGCCTAGAGATGCAAAAGGCCAGTCCTAACCTGGATTTCACTATTTCAGTCTTGAAACAAGGATTTCAAGATCCAAGATTCCCGAATGGCTAGTGAGTGTTTAGATTCACTACTTTGAGCTGAACCATTTACGCCCGTATAATCATTCTGCTCTTTCTGACCAATTTGCCCTTAAATCAAAGAATGTTCTTCGCTAATTTTCATATTTTCATCCTCACATTTTTTTAACAAGCCAACAAGTTTTTCTTTCTCTTCTTTACAATCGTAAATAAGTAATCGTCGGAACTACTTATAAAATAAAAGGTGCACCAAAGATAATGAAATGGATACACTAAACATACTCACTAATGCTAGTGTCCGATGCACTAAAAATACAAACAGATGCCCTAAATATTTCCAAAGATGCACTAAACATACAAATGGATGCCCTACTATGACCAATGATGCACTAAACATACAAATAGATGCCCTAAGTATTTCCAAAGATGCGCTAAAGATACAAACATATGCTCTAAGTATTTCTAAAGATGCACTAAGCATTTCCTAAGATGCACTAAACATACAAACAAATGTCCTAAGTATTTCCAAATATGTATTATCCTTAACAGCTCATATTTTTAACTACTAGGATTTTGTATTATCCTTAACAGCTCGTATTTTCAACTACTATCTATAAGCGTACAACCGACAAATTATAATCTATGGTAACTAAGCGAATTACTCACAATGCTACCAAACAATCTGACAAGAAGCATTCAAAAGAAACTCTCAGTTTAATCGAGGGACAAAGTTATGAGCCACTAATCTTTTATCAAGAATATTGTTATCTTTTTTCAACTGATGTGAGCTGATTAGATTTTCTCAGCCTATAATGCAAAATCTCCTCGACAGACCACCAATCAAATGGCTTATGTCAAATTTCCTGGACCCGTAATTGAAATGACAACTAAGTAATAATTTCAGGAAGTCACGCAAATGGTACTGAGGGACGAGTAAATGCAAATCCCACCAGAGTTGAGGTCTCATGTCTTGAGACAGAGTCACGTTGGAAGCCTATCATGAGTAGCTGCCAAATGAAAAGGTTCAGTCACTTAGTTTATTGATATTTTACAAGCCAAATTCTACCATTTTAACCCTTTGTGATATACAATTATTGCGTCTTGATAAGGGTAAAATGTACCATTATTTTAAAAAAAGATAACTAATAATTTTTAACTATTAAAAGTAATATAACCACCATCTATCCCTTAAAACGACCCCATACTATATTACCACCATGATCGTCACGCAAAGAAACCCACCAAATTCATAGCACTCTATGAAACACCGCTAAATATTTCAAATTGATATGAATAACACCTAAATTTGAATGACTTTAAATTATACAAACAGATGCCCTTCAATCATACAAATAGATGCCCTTAAAACAACCAGATGCCTTTAACCAAACAGATGCCCTTAAATCATACAAACAGATATCCTTTAATCATACAAACAGATGCCCTTACAATAATCAGATGTTATTTCATGAAATAAATAGATGCCTTAAATTACTTTATGATGCTTTAAATTACTTTATGATGCTTTAACCTGATGCACTAACACACAAAGGATGCCCTAATATGTTCAGCGATGCACTAAACATACACACGGATGCAACATACACACGGATGCCAAAGTTTTTCCATCGATGCACTAAACATACAAATGGATGCTCTACTATAAACAACGATGCACTAAACATACAAATGACACACTAAACACACACAGGTGCCTTAATATGTCTAACAATGCCCTAATCATACTCATTGATGCCTTAATATGCCATATCATTCAACAATAATACAAATTATGATTTGTTTATAGATTGATGCCCTAAAATGTCAAATAATTCAAAAATATTCTAAACTATCATGTCTTTACACATCGATGCCCTAAATGTCAAATAATTCAAAAAAAATTCTAATTAATTAGTGGCTCCCAACTATTAATTTTTGAACCTCCAAAATCATGCCCTAATTTTACAGAAATTCACAATAACAAGAAAGAAATAAGTTTAATGTGAGCTAAATGAAATTTACATATAACCTGTGTTCAATCAATTGCGTAAAACTGCGTGAATTGATCTGCGATTCAAACTGAATAACTACGTGATTTGAGATGTGATTTCGTTGAATAATGATTTTTTATGTGTTTTTGATCGGTTCTAATTGGTTTCAATGTGTTGTAGTGAACCTGTGTTTTCGATTGGTGTCGATCTGTGTGTATTTTTAGGTGGTTTTGTTTTATGAAAATGATGGGATGTTTTTTTTGAACATAAAAATGACGGGATGAGTGGTGGACACTTCTCGTTTTTTTGTTATCTTCATTTACTACCCTTGTAGTTTGATATGTTTTTAAAATCTACCATGTAGTTTTGTTTTTTAGGTTTTCTACGCATATAATGTTTTCTCTAGAACCCATCCCCCACAAAGCATTATAGATGTTATCAAAAAACAGTTGGGCCACTGGCTGTATAAGGACGTGTTAAAGGAATAAAATGAGTGTATTAACTAATCATGTCCACACCTAGTAAAATAACACTCTTACCTTGAGAAGAAGGTAAGGATTCAATGAAATTCATAGAAATGTTTGTTGGAACATAAAAAGTGTAAATCATTAGCATATTCCATGTAACCTTAGTATTGTAGTGTATGTGGTTACTAAGTTTAGTTGATGCGAGGCTTTTGCATTCTCTCTGATCACTTATTTCTCCCAATTTCTCTCTCTAGTTTAGAGTGTGTACACACCTACTCTCTTTATAGAATAACGTTGTGAACATAGATGTTAGATTCTTCATTTGGTATCAAGACCCTAGGTTATGATAGATTAAGCTCATTTGTAGTGTTTGTTTGATGTTTAGATCGTCATTAGGTGCAACTTTAGTCACGTTTTTGCTTTTAACTTACCTTCTCTCTCTAAAAAGTTTTTGTAACAAAATCATGGTATTTTGATATTTGGGTGGTTACATCTTTATTGTTTTTGTCGTTAAAGCTAGATAGAAAGGTGTTATAATTTTTCATTGGCCTAAGTTTTGTATCTATATCGTTGGGTTTTTTATTTTGGATCAAAATCTTACATTTTAAAAAGGTTCTTAGTCATGGTTTTAAAAAAGTTGTACTGTTTTGCATGCATTTTGTTCGATAAAGAGGGTTTCAACATACGAAACATCCTCTGCGACACTTTGATTTTGTTCGCATTATTAGGGTTTCACATACGAAGCGATAAGTTTCATTCGCATTATTAGGGTTTCTAATACGAAACAAGGTTCGCATAATTAGGGTTTCAAATTCACAGACTTTGTTTTAGAGACTTTCATACGAAACCCATGCGAACGTTTTGGCTAAACACTTAGATATTCTACATCATATGAAAATAGCTTTCAGAGACTTTAATCTAGTGTTTCTGATACAAAATTTTGACCTTAAGATATTATCTTGGATACTTTGTGTTCTCCTACATGTGAAAGTATACCATACGAAATTAATCATATGAAACCGTGTGATAAGATACTTTCATTTCAAGGTATCTTGCGACACTTTTGAATTCTTAGAGTTTGTGGTGCGAGACTTTCTCATACGAAGTTTCTCTTCAAGGCATTTGTTCTAATGTTAAATAAGAGACTTGTCAATTTAACCTATTTTACAAGACTTTTATCAATCCTAAATTACAAAGCTTGTAAGATCCCAACATCACTTATCAAGAATTCAAACAAATCACTTCAAATATCACTTAATCAAACATCAAAGATCCTACAATGTTTATGTCTAATTCTCAACAAGATGCTTTGGTTGCGGGTAGTGATGTAAGACCACCAATCTTGTATTGGAAAAACTATGTTCTGTTAGTGCAAATATTACGATATTTAAAATAAACATGTCATTTGGTTTTAATAATGACAAACAAGTAACTTGTAATACATAACGTAAAATGCGCAAGTTACTCGTGACCACAACTCATCAACGCATTCATACATCAACACCTCTCAACGTCTCGAGTCCACTCATGCTTCAACAAAATGTACAAATATGTTTGTTATGTTGCATTATGATCAACCCATTTAACAAACTATTGAGAATGCTTAAAATACTTTTTAGAGTCACTAAGTATTTACTAGGTCAATTATTATTTTTTGAATCTCGTTTTGCATTTTCATACAAAGTATGAACACGTTTTTATAAACTAGCAAAACTCATTTTGCCATGCATAATAAATTAATCATTTGCATAAACCCATGTAAGCTTCCTTAATTAATAAATGATTTCAAGTAAACCTTTACGTAATAATTAATTAATTTCATTTTATAATAGGACAACATTAATCACTTGTGATTAACCATTTTAAGATATCAAATCTAACCATATCTAACAAATATTTCCTTATTAATGTTTAACTTGATCATCCTTCTAGAAGCAAAATCAAATATAATATTTTCTAGATTATAAGTACATTAATAATACTATTAATTAGATGAGATCTTCCCAATTAGGAAACATATCTTGGAAGATCAAAATAAATCTAGTAAATCTTATCATTTTAATGTTAAGCTTGATTTTCCTTCAAGAACAATATCCAATCAAATTTTATAAGTACATTAAGGATCTAAGCAAAAGATTTGAAAAGATTTTTTTAACAATTTTGAATTTGTCCCGCGGATCCACAGATGCACCAAATACACAACGGATCTACCTAAATGCACATATGGATCCACCTAAATTTCTGGAACGGCCAGATCTAGTTTTTCTATAAATACCACTCATTTGCATACATTTTAAGCAACTATTTTCACACCTTTTCTCTCACATATTTCCACACATTTAGGATCATTATAATCAAGTTTTTACAATGTAAAAACACAATTAATCATGTTTTTAAAACCCTAGTAACCCTTGATCATAATGCTTCTAACTTTCATTTGTTGCAAGCATGTTTTTACATGATCATCCATTCAAGCAAGCTTAGAGATCTTGCCATCCTCATCCACCACTACAACATATATGAAGATCTATCACAACAAGCAAAGAGACTTGTCATCTTCATCAACAACATCATGCTTAGTCATCTTGATATTTAGATTAGGCTTTTACATCCAATTGACACTTATGTCTTGGATCATCATTATACACCTTTGTGTATCATTCATTATAAAACAAACTAGATGTTAGTTGGTTTTGTGTTTAGGCCATAAAACACAAGGTTTGTTATGTTGGGCCATAAAACATAATGGGTTTAGTTGTACCCGAAGAAGGACGCTGTATTTAGCTTTGTACTGGAAAAAGTGTAAGCGACCTTAGGATGGTTCTACCTCGAAGTAGGACTCGGTATTTAGCTTAGTACCGGACAAGGTGAAAACAACGTTGTATGGTTTTCTCCGCCTAAAAGGAGCTTGTTGATCTAATGAAGTAACTCTCGAGTTGGGTACTAAGGGAGTGGAGTAGGGCGAAGAGGGGCTTCGTAGCCGAACCACTATAAATCATCATGTCCGATTTGCGCTTTCGTTTACTTATCGCTTTACATTTATATATGTTTTTATCGTTTTATATTATATTTGCATTGCATCTATGTTTGTGTTATATATTGTGTTTTGATG
>BQNB010080372.1:0-27315 GCA_026074375.1 Tanacetum coccineum
CTAATCGGGCAATCCTCTCACCCTGAGTCCTAGGTGGTGGTGGCACAGCCTGAGGTATCTCCTCATCCTTATCACCACCTCCTGGTGCCACCGGAGCCTCCTCAGCAACTCTTCCTGCATCACCCTCTTGCCTAGCAGGTCCTGCGGGTACCTAGGCCCAAGTGTCTCTGAACTCAACACAGATCTATAGTCGAACTAGCTTGGCCATATCAATAATGGGAAGTGCAGGGGCAGTAACCGTCAATCCCTAAAGCCTCTCCTCGGTCAGGAGTCCAAAATGCTCAGCTAATCGAGCTACAAACTGTCCACCTGAGATAAGAGCCCTGCTCTTCCTCCCAGCAGCAAACCTCCTTAGATATCAGGCCAACAAGTAAGGGATGTTGACCGATCCAACATCCAACCCTCTCAAATAAAACAAGTTGGTCATGGTCACCTTCTCAGGTGCCTGACTCCTGCCAGCTATACTATGTGCCATCATTCTATGGAAAAGTCTCAGCACCGGATCTCTAATCAAAGTATAGGAAGGGGGAGGTCCTAAGAAATCTCCATCAGTAGAAATATCACTCCAATAATCACGTAGATCCCCCTTCCCAGGGATCATCCTCGTACTTTCACTCTAGTATCTAGCAAAACCGAGGGACTCCATCTCCTCCCCTGTATGTAACCCCAGAGCTAGAATGAACTCCCTCTAGCTCATACGTCTCCTGGCTCCTCCTAACTGAAACTGGATAGTGCCAGGAGCATCCAAATCAAGCAACACCTCTCCAAATCTAAGCGTGCTAAGGAACTCTAGAATGAGCTCCCTAACCAGCGATCCCCTAGTCTCGAATACTCTACTCTATACCTGACTAGTGAATACCACAACCCCATCACCATCACGGTGCTCCATTCGTATTCTAGCATACGGAACATCCCTCATTAGCTTGAGCATACCCTTAAAATCCAAAACCTGAACCCTATGTGTACCCCTATCGTGTATCCTCTCCAACCTCTCCTTGAAATCAGCTATGTCCTGATCAGAGTACTCTAAACCCTGGTACCTAAGGAATGGGTGCCTCTGCTCACGTAGTGGTAAAGGTGTCATATCTGCAAAATCAACAAGATCAGTACACACATTATAAAATTTGACCATTCTGTTCTGAGAGTGGATACGACGTATTCATAAATGGATACGCCGTATATAGATCAGTAGTAAATACGCCGTATAGATAAATACGGCGTATAGGAATCAAAATGCATGATCTTTATCAGATCAATACACCGTATTCGTTTTGCTGAATACGTCGTATTGAGGTATTAGAATTTGGGTAAAATTGAGTCAATACGCCGTATCCATTTAAGTGGATACGCCGTATTGCTCTGCAGTTAAAAACAAAAAGGGGTTTCCCCAATTCTACCTATTTTGACCCATTATAATTTTTAAAACTCTCAACTTATTTGCAGGGGATAAAATGGATCCAACAGTTTAGGCGTTATCTAATTGCTTCAAAACTAAAGTCAAATCCTAACCCTAACCCTAATTTTTAATTTGAAAATTAGATATCAAAAAGGGAAAAGCGAAAAGCATATTACCGTGCCATTGTTATAGAGAAGAGAATGATTACGAATCAAAGAAAAACAACAATGATCTCCAAGAATTTCACAGTAAAATCTTTTGTTTGAGAGAGTGAAAAAGTGTGGTAAAACTCAATCCGGCATATCAGTTGGGATTTTATACCCAGACTCGATATGCCGTATGGGTTTTTGTGCAATACGCCATATTGGGCGAATTATGTTGACTTTGGTCAACTTAAGTTAAAACAGTGGATACGCCTTATAGGTGTTAACCTAATACGCCGTATCCGTTCTTGGAGACCAACTTTCCCTAGATTTAACAATGTAAAGAAAATGTACATTGGCCTCCGCATCATTCTTGTACAATCACCATCCTTATAATACCGTTTAGGGCCGAACGGGATGCCAAACAGAAAATACAAATTCTTAAAAAGATTGAATAGCATTCGTTGACAAGATAATTCCAAGTCATGATATTTACATTTAATTCTATGACAAAACTTTTTGTAATGAAAACTTTATCGATTATATCGTAAATTGCCTCCAGAAGTTTATTTGACCCTTGTGTATTTTCATTACCCCCAAAGATTATTATATCGATTTCATTATCATCATTGTCTTTATCCGATTTTAGATCATCAGGATAAATTACGTTGAAAGGGAATAGATCATTAAAGTACAAAATATTTTGTTCCTCTTTAACATATTCAAACAATGATGTTTCATCTTTCAAATCAAATGCATCGATATGTTGAGGGCATAAAGTGGGTTCAGTTGAGAAATCTGATTTAGACGTTAGAGCATCATTGTAAACAATGACTAGAAATTCATTCTCAAAATCTTTAAAGAAGTCTAAATCATCAATACAACTGACCGAAGGCTCGGGTGATGGAAACAAGGGCATATTTTTTTTATTTTATTAATTTTTTGATCCGCGTTTCAATCATTGGCAGAAATTATTTTATAAGAAAATGAATTTTTGTCAAAAACTACCGTGTAATCTTTATCGTCGGATTCGTCAAACGATATTCTAAACTCAATTTCATTGTTGTAAGAGAACTTTCGTGGGTTTCAAAGAGAGTGTTTCATTCGATGTCAAATTATCATTGAAGACTATAGCTGGGAATTCGGTTTCAACGGATCTGAGGTCGTGAACGTCTTCATCATACCAGATCTTACCATACTTAGTAGTTTCCCAGTTATACACATTCCACTTTTCGAGCTTTTTTCTTCTCGAGTCTGATGTATTCTTCCATAGTAATGTTTTGGGTCGTCCATCCTGTAATAAACTTACTAGGAAAGAAATTTGTCAAATAACTTATACATCGTATTCAGTAAACTGAATACGCCGTAGTACATAAACGCAATTAGCAAACAGACATGAATATAAACTTATTCTAAATTAAACTAACCCTAAGGGTCAGATCTAATCTAATGTTAAAAACCAAAATATAAAATAAAAATCAAGATTACATTTTCACTCCCCGACAGCGGCGCCAAAAACTTGATGTTGTCGTTGTGTGGTGTAAATTTTATGATTTCAAGTTTTAAATTTATATTTTGACGACTTAACAAAAAAAACAACACTTTAACGGGGCATGTACCGGTCTGGGTGGAGTTTCAATGGTAAGTAGGTGTCGATCAATAGAGCGAAGAAACAAACTTTCAATTTATTAATACTTTGGTTTTTCTAATCTAAGTTAGTCTAATCTATGCTAAACCTATTTTAATCCTAAATCTAACGGATAAGGGGGTTTTCAGCCTGAGAGACTGGCACGGGGTTTGTGGTGACTAAAATCAACTTAAGACACTAAAACACACGCAAGCAAATTAACAAAAGATAAAAGAGCGGTCTAGCCAAATATAAGAAAATTATATTTAACCTTATTAATCCAATCAGAATGTTGGTTTGTTTATTTAGTGCAATGATTACTTATCTCGAGGCGGCATATCATTCTTAAGATTAAGGCGGTACTTCTTCCTTTAACCTAGACACGTAGAATTCTGTCACAATTAAACAATCTACATAAGCATCCTTATTTGCTGATTATTATCTATCTTGGGATTAAAGCACTGGTGATCTTGTTAACCCATAGCTCATGGAGACTTTACTACTAACAGCTTTACTGGCAAATTCATACACTAGTATTCTACAACTAAAGTCGTTACCAATTAATCGGAAGTACTCGTTGATCAAGGTCACCTCCATGTTGGTCAACTAAGCTCACAATCTAAGGGCAAATATAGGTCGTTATTTGTGATCCTATTGGTCTAGATGTATAAGATCACTAGATGAAGATCTATTCCCTGGCGGCATCTGATACTTGGTCGTATATCACTAGATTTAGTTGAATGATAGGTCGCATACAAAAGCACGTAAACAAGTATATTGATAAACATAAACAAGCATTCAACGATAAATTAAGAAATCGAGATAAACAAACCAAACATTAAGATCTTCATAATAACTGGCTAATACCCAAGGTATTAGCTTCACAACATCATAATTATACAAAAAGTAAATGATTTTAGCCAAGGTAGCTAACGACTGTTAACGAAATGATACCAAAAACTGAACGATTACAAGAGTATAAGAGATTACAAGTTGTTTCCTATGGAATTAATCACGTTGCAAGACCTTTTCTGCTCTTCTTCTCCTCTGAAAATCAACTTTTGTAGTTTAGGTATCGAAAATATGATTTAGCACACTTAAAACTCGTTTTTGAGTTTTCTATTTATAATGTTTGGAAAAAGGTCGATACGGCATATCGAGAGTCTTCGATACGGTGTATTGGGGATTTCTTAGAGTAGGGACCATGTTTGATATCTTCCCGAATATTTTATTTCCATATGGCTTGAATACGGCGTATTGGTCTTCCTGGATACAGCGTATTGGATCTTGTTTCCTTCGTGGTCTTTGGTGAGTGTAGGCATAGATATGCCGTATCTTCCTTGATGGATACGGCGTATTGGTTGTCAGAACATTAATCTTCAAATATCTTCGTTTAAGCTCAAGAATGTGTGCCTTTTAGTTAACTTTGACCAAGTACTCCATAATTACTGCAATTCTCAAATACAAATGATTAAGTAACAATTCTTTGCAATAGTTATACAAAATGGATTATTTACATGTGATAAATGATGCTATAAAAGTGACGTTATTTGATATCATCAGCTATCCCAACAAAATGAGATTTTAGTGTGATTTTCTTTTGATTTTGAGCTTTTTCGAAAGTGCTCTCCACCCAAAACTCAAATTTCCCCCCACCCACATGCTAAAACCCAACATTCAAGGCTCTAAAACCTTATAAATCATTCATCTCTAAGTAGGAATACTCAATTTATCATTTCAATACTAGTTTTTTATCGTATTTTGTTGTTATTGTCCCAAAACAAAAAAAATGCCTCCCACAACCTATTTTCCTGATTATGCCGCTATCAGCAAGTCCAACATTATAGTTAGATGATCTCAAAGAAACTTATATTTTCATAAATCTTTTCATCAAACACGTGTTTCATTAGCTAATTTTTTGCCGGTACAACTAAAGCTAAAATTTCAAATGAGTAAAAATCATTCACATTTGATTGAGTACTTCTTTACAAAACCATTTGAACATGCTAGTGATTTCAGGGACGGACGAGGACCAAATATGACCAAATGCACAAATTTTTTGAACCGTATTGTAATTGAGTTAAAAAGTGAATTAAAACGAAGATTTCATTAAAACGATAAATAAACGAACATATTACCTTCTAATCAGGAATCCTACGATCTTCCATAGCGAAAAACGCTCACGTACACCCTCATTTTTAACATTAATAAGTTATTCTTTCTCTATAGCATAAGTTAAAGCATCGTTAAAATAATCATCACGCATCTGATTACGCAAATCAGTTCTAATGAGCTTCATTTTAGTAAAACGTCTTTCAACCGTAGCGGTAGCAACTTGTAAGACCAAAGCCAACTTCAACAACCAAAAAACCAAAGGATGAGATGTGCGCATTTTCTTATCTGCCATATTCTTAGCAAGTTTGGCAATGTTATCCAAGTTAGCAAAATCATTATCGTTACGCATAATCTAATAATAGACTCCAAGATCTATGAGAAGACCTAACCTTTCCTTATAAGTAAAATCACGTGGATACATCTCACTAAGTTTCACTAACTTTGATACGCTAAATTCTGAAAATGAATCATGTGGACTCAACGCCGCTATATAGTCTAGTAAATCAGTGTTTCCCTCACCAAAATGATCTCTAAACTCTTGAATTTGCATATCTATGACAGTGTTAAATATATCAACCACAAAATGATGTTAATTTGTAATTCTATCCCTTCAGTCTCTTGAATGAAATTCGGTCATATTTCCCATCTGAATATCATGTTTACCACAAAACGAAGTTACATTCTTCAAAAGTGAAGAAAAAATCTGTAGCCATATACTCTTGCATTCTTCAAATGGTGCATTCCTTTTTCCCTGTAAATAAGCAATCAATAATTACCAGTTCAAGTTAGAATTTTATAAACATATTACATAAATATGATAATGAACCTTAAGAAACTAATTTCAAAGTCTTCGAGATGTCTTTCAACTGGTAGACCGTTCTTCTCTTGAAGCAGAATTTTTAAGATTCTTCGATGCAGTGATACAAACTACAAATTGGTCCTGATGGCATTTAAGAACAATGTCATTTCTCTCTGAAGAAACCATCAAAGGATCTTCTTTTCAACGACAACAAGATCTTATCTTTTAATTGGATTGTTAGTTGATGTAGGAAACCTTTTTTAAATTAGATAGATTGGTTTAATCACCCTTTGTAACGCCCTATCCAACCCTTGTAACTTCGTGTAGCTCCTTGCTAAATTCAATTTCAAAATCCATTCAAAAAGAAATCTAAAAAGACTAAAGTCTAAATCCGATAAGAAATAAATAGAAAATAAAGATAATCAAATAGATCTGTTTCATCTTTGGAGAATTAGAGTGTCATATGTCGCTTTACATTCTTCTATTATGATCTACCAAACGATTGAAGGGAAACAAAAAATGGTAGACTGTATTTGGTTGTGCTTTAACATGTAAATAGCAGAGTTTGTGTTTTTTTGGGCTTTAACTTACATTCCCACTTTGGGCTTTTGCTAAGCTTTCACATATTCGAACATCCTAATTAACCCATATCCATAATATTCGCATTAAAAAGGATTCACTTTTCTTTACCTCTTAGCGAATTTTCTAAAATCCTTGAACTCCCTTGTCAAGGACATTGCTTCTTCACGGAAGAATTATCTTTAAAAGTCAACCACTAAGATTGAAGAACAAGGAGGAAACAACTCCTTTTATGAACCTATTTTTGAACCTTCAACCATAATTGAAGAAATTACATAAGAAAGGATCACTCTCCCTTCCTTCTAACCCGATTATAATGTTCTCTTAGTAGGAGAATTGTACTCTTATCTCAAACTCATAGACATTATTATTAGGGAAAATATAATATCTTAAGTAGGAAAAACCAACCACCTCTCGGCTTGTAGTGCTTATATGCTCTATTGCATCGCCACCGAGACTCCATTTAACCTAGCCTACTATGTTGCATACCGAATGGAAAGTATTAAAAAGAGAAAAGATAAGCATGTGCCTTATGGGATGCTACTCAAAAAACTACTTAAGCATCTTTAATTCACTCACCTCGCACTATTTGATGTCACTTTTGAAGGCTATACACCTCAAATGAACCAATAGATAGGTTCTTTGAGGTTAAGAACTAAAATGGTTTAGAAATGCATTTTCCCTCTAGGGCATTTCTACTTAAGTCTATCTTCATAATATGATGGTGTATGATACTTGTTATTGGTACTACTAGTGTTTACCATCTTTGATTTACTTCTAGTATTATGTTATGTCTCTATGAATTATTCTTGGATACTTATCTCTCTTGAATGGTTATGTTTCTTAATGTTTGGTTTATGCCGTTTTGCATTTATTGGTTTAATTTCTTGCTTTAGAAAGGCTTGTGCACTTTATATATGTGACATACATGCTTATTACAGGTTAATTATATGTTATGTTTGAGTTTTAGGCATTCTTGTTTGGTCTTGTGGGCTACACAAACCTTCTGTGAAGTTTTTATGCTATAGCTTCATGGATCCCTTTTTATAAAGGGATGGATCCCTTTTGAAATGGATATGTCGGATCCGTGGGTTTGGTACCCTGTTTGTTAAAAATTCATATTTTTATAATTACTTTTAACCACTTACACACTCAACCTTTTATTAACTGCTTTTATTTTGACTTTTGTCAAATGTCTTTTTACAGTCCTAATCTTTGGATTTGAGCTTCTTCCAAATGGATGAGCATTTAAGTTTTTGCATGGCTTTATGTTATACATAAGTCCTTATTTGGTTGCCATTTCACTTACCACTTTCACCACCACACTCCACCAACATCACTTTAAATCAACCCCTAACCACAATGACTAAAGCTTGCAAAGCTTCTAGTGCATCTTCCACTATTAGAACTACTCGTAGGTGTGTCGTATAAGTGCCTAACCTTGCACCATTATCAACTTAGGATCATCGAGTGAGTCCTATCCAACTAAGACCACCACTAGTTTACCACCACACTTATCACTTAATCTTGGTACAACCAACTCACCTCCACCAATGTCAACCCAAGCTCCACCATCATCTCCTCAACATACTACACCTCAACCAACACCATTACCACAAGTTACTACACCACCACCCATCACAACCTCCAAAGGAACTACCACCATGATGTGCGGGTGATTGCAAACCAAAGTTTTACAACCCTCCTAGGCAGTGTACCTAACTGTTGTAGTGTAGTACAAGCAAGACTCGGGGAGTTATTATCGTTCTTTAGGGGAATAGTTTGGGTAGACTCGAATTGTATGGTCACTAAGGTCTAAAGGTTGAGAGAAGTGTATTTTTATATTTTTTTATTTTATGAAAGCAGGTAAAATTTCATTTTTGAAGAGGGTTTTGATTAAACTAAATTACTCCTAATTCGATTCTAATTGCATAAAAGTAAAAGTGATGGAAAATTCTTATGGTCAAACAAATGTGTTTACCTAATCATGCACTACTCCTTAGTTATCTTCTCTTGTTTTATTACCTGTTACCCTCGTAATGGAATATGTAAGTATCTAATAATTAAACACAAACTCGAAATCAAACCAAATGGAAAGGTAGTATGAAGACTATTGCGTGAGCATCATTTAACCTAGCCGTGTTTCCCTACACGTCTTCGCTCAACAACTAAGAGGCTAGTTTTCTAGAGCCTAACGCGTACACCATTAACAAGAAGCAATAATACAAAATAAATAACTAGGTTTTGATGCAATCATAAGCAAACACAAATTAAATTTAGCCAAGCATGTTTATTGAAAGCGAAGAATAATTAATCAAACAATACATAGACATATTGAAAGATTAAAGGGATAAAGGAACTTCACTTCAATAAAACATGGAGTAATGATGAATACAATAGGGTTAGAAACCCTAAAAATCATCTAAGAACAGCTGCTACTAAGTATAAAATCGGTCCCCAAAGTTTTCCACCACAAAACACAAAAACTAGGGTTTGTATATATAGATAAAAAAAATGTGATGTCGTCGCTTGTTAATCGTGACATCGTCAACCCGTAGAATCTTCTTTGGGTTCTCAGAGTCAATTACTTTGACGTCGTTAATAAAAGTCTTAACTTCATCCCTTGAATACTTTGGTGTCGTCACGAGAAATTATGACGGTGTCTCTACGGTCTGTAAATCAATTCTTCATCGATCTTCGTGTAGAGTTGTAATCTTGTTTGTTTCTTCCCAAATTGAGTCCAAGTCACGTGTATTTCCTCTAAATGCCTTCCAAGTGTTAAAATAACAAAAAGAAACGATTAAGCATGATAAATGAGGATATTTTCATGATTTCGAGGGTTAAATATCCCTGAAAAAGTGTATAAAATGACACCTCATCAAATACCCCTACACTTGGGATTTGTTTGCCCTCAAGCAAATGGGTTTTTCTACCTAGTCAATAGCAATAACGGGGGGATTTAACCTACTCAATAAATATAGTTTATGGCACAACCAATTAGACCTCGTAATTAAAAGCACAAAAATTATATACTAGCACCTCACATAAGTGTTTGGATTCTCTCATTCTCTCGAGTGTAATAATGAATTATAACAATATAGGAAACGCGAAAATAACACTCACTACCTGTCATAGTATATAAATTACCATAAGCTTGATAAAGGATCAAAAACCTTCACCGCTTTGGCGTAAGCATCTCAAAATTACTCTAAAAGAGATCTTTAAAGGGTTATGATGTATAGGTGTAGGGTAAAGGAAACACGGTTGGGGATATTTGGAGGAATTTTGAGTGGTGGCAAGCTAATTATATACAAGAATACATGTAAAAGGTGTTGCTAAGCCAAGACTCGATGAAACTAGGACAATAATATACAAACTCTACATCAATCGCTTTCTATTCTTTTCTCGGCTCTTTCTTCAACATAAATAATAGCTAGATGGCAGCCCGCATCTAACATATTTTTTTGCTTTTTCTGTTTTTTTGAATTTTTTATATACACTTTTTCCCTGCCATATGCTAAAATAGTAATAATACATGACTCGGGGTCTATAATTTCACCCCTACACTTGAGTTTTTAATACTCAAAAACATAAACTAACTAATGACCCAAATTGAGAAGGATCAACATGACATGGAGAATATTAGACAAATATGGGGGAAATGACTTAACTTTTCTTCCTTATTTCCCCGTATAACAAATACTACCATGAATCTTAATCATTTCAAAATTGTATACACTAATAATGACTCGACTTAGCAACCATGTACTTCAAGTAAATAATTAACTAGGGTTTGACAAACATGATAAAAATAATATACTAAAAATGAGTACATACAAAGAAGGCTAAGGCAATTTGGGTGTAACATTTTTGTGGGGTGTAAAAAATGCTCTTCATTAATAATCCAGAGTCCACCAGAAAATTACGATAACCATGAAAAGGATAGGCTCAGAGGGGTGTACTAGGGGTATCCTGCACTAAAAATGAGTGCATAGCAAGGGTGTGGGGGTAGTTATATGATTGATGAGACCATCATAACTATAACAAATACAGGCTAAAAACAAGGGTTTATCATAGTGCCTCTTATCACTTAATAAATCCTAATCACACGAATGCGATCTCACTCGCAGTCTCGGGATGAATCACTAAAACAAGTTCTAGAATTTATAATATTACCATTACACTCTCATAATCCTAACTGATACCAATGCTCCAGAAAAAGCAACAAAACCACACATGCTCGTTCAAATCCGTAAATGAGACACATGTGATTGCTCAATTCCTTAACTCGAGCAAGCTAAAGGTTAAAATTATTAAAAGCACCAAAGATGGATGCTTTAATTCCTAAAGATCTAAGGGCAAACCTCACATTTTTGTGGTGGAATTTTTTGAATGGTAGGTTTTTTTGTGTTAGTCATATAACTCGTATCCATGAGACGCTTCTAATACTACAGTTTCATTGGTATATGCCATAAAAAAATTAATTTGGGTCAAAATTACTGTCTACGCTATGTTTTAGTATATTACACATCTTTTTAAGGACAAAGCAAATGCAATTAAAGGAATAGTTTCTAAGGCTTTTATTTCCCCTACACTTATTTTGAACATTGTCCTCAATGTTCTATGAGTACCCGAAAAACAAATAAAGGGAAAACAAGAAAAGCGAGAGAAACTAATACTCTTCTGGTTTTGCTTAATAATGGAGAAGAAACAAATGATCCCGGCTAAATCTTCATCCAAGAATCGTCCAAGTGAAAATCCAAAGAACTTCCGGAGTCTCCTTATCTAATACAACATGCAAATCAAAGACAAGAAACAACTATACCGAGCGTAAAATTCTACGGGAAAGTAATATACAACCCTATTAATCGTGAATCGAAAAATCCTAAGAAAGCAATAAAGATAGAATGTATGTACTAATGTAATCGTAGCTTTTTGAAAGAGTTAGGAAAATTAAAAATTCTGGAAATTACACAAAAATAAATTTTCAAAAATTTGAAAGAAACACAAATTTTTTGTAGATACAGTTGGTGACGCCGTCAGGAAGAATCCTGACGCCGTCTCCAAAGTCTGTAAAAAAATTTGTTTCATTTTCTTGGAAAAATTTCTGCACAATATCCTATTAATTATTTCTAGTAAATATTTTTTGCATAATCCACAAAAACAATTAGTGCAAACATATGACTCAAAACAAACAAACAAGATACAAAAGTGCGAATTAATCTAAAATTATTTATTTTACATGTTTGAAAAAGTGGTTCTTAAAAACTGAATATTTTTTCCTATACTTATTTTATGCAAAATACCTTTAATTGCAATTAAGACGATGTTAAATACAAAACAAAGCATGATTACATATATCAAACATATAAGAACAAATAATAATGATAAAAACACACGACACTCCTAAAATTCATGAAATAAAAGATTGGGTTACCTCCCAACAAGCTCTTGTTTTTGTTCGAGTCAGGAGCCTGACTCTACTCTTATTTAACAGTTAAAAGGGGAGGTTCCCCTACACTTAAGGTCAAGTGTAGGTGATAGTAATGGTACACACCATTGTGGTAAGAAAGAGCATTATGTTAAAAAAGTGGTTGTTGAATTATATGCTCTAAATGGTGTGTTTCTTTAATCCTGCCCTTTTCTAACTCTTTTGGTTCCATGGGTAAACTAAGTCCCCAATCATCTTCTATCATCTCCAAATTTGAAAAATCAACACCTAGGGATCCACTTTATCCTAGTAAACCTAGTTTAAATCCATAATGTTTCTTAGGGTCATCTACACATGGGTGATAATAGCAAGATATATCCTTAGGGTGGAAAGACGCCGTCTGAGGTGAAGGTGGTGTATGAATGGTCAAACTATCAACTAGCTTCATCCTAAAACTATTTGAAATATGTGGTTTGATGGGTGGTTTGGGGCCTCTTTCGTCTCCTAGACTTACATCTAAGGATGGACAACTAGGTAAGGGTTGTGGTTGAGGCTCCGGTTCATCAAAACTAGGAACTTCCCTAGAACTAAGAGAAATGTTACGATTAGTCAAACCTATATCCTTTAATTTCGTGTGGTCCAAAGGTTCTTCCTCTATAAGGGTTCCTAAAGTCTCATCTACTTCTTCTGGGTAAGTCACAGGCGGTGTGTTTACCTCAAATGATGGGAGTACTTGTGAGGTACTTTGTGGGCATGGATTTCCAACCTCATCCTTCATCTTATCTACATCACCTAAATGCTCATCGTATGTATTGGTAGAACCTAAAAATGACATACACCTAGGTATCTTAACCATAACAATCTCACATTCTAAATCCTCTTTAATTGTTTTCTTAGGCAATGACTTAGGTAATTTTATTATGTCATCCAACTTATGGGTCATTGTTATGGAGCTCTTCTCAAAAGTTTGGTGCATTTGGTCAATTTTCCTAAGGGCCTTTTCTTAACGAGCTTTCTTCCAAAGCTGATAAGGCCTCAAAGGAGGTTCATTGGTCTCACTATATGGTGCAACAGGGGAACTTTTTATCAACGTTTTAGCTAACCATATTAATTTATCTAAATTAGAATAACTATAACTATACATTTTAAATGACAACTTTATTTACAAAATAAACAAGAGGGTTTTTATGAACAAAGAGAACGAAAAAAGATAGACTATGAGAAAGTTAATTAAAAGAAAAAGAAAATCTCACTTGATAGGAATCTAGTGAGTAGACATAAGCTAGACAGAATCCGAAACCTAGACTATTCTCCGACAGCAGTGCCAAAAACTTGATGTGGGGGTGATTGCAAACCGAAGTTTTACAACCCTCCAAGGCAGTATACCTAACCGTTGTAGTATAGTATATGCAAGACTTGGGGTGTGATTATCGTTCTCTAGGGGAATAGCTTGGCTAGGCTCAAATTGTATGGTCACTAAGGTCTAAAGGTTGAGAGAAGAGTATTTTTGTATTTTTTAATTTATGAAAGCAGGTAAAATCTCATGTTTGAAGGGGGTTTAGATTAAACTAAATTACTTCTAATTCTATTCTAATTGCAGAAAAGTAAAAGTGATGAAAAACTCTTATGGTTAAACAAATGTGTTTACCTAATCATGCACTACTCCCTAGTTATCTTCTCTTGTTTTATTACCCATCACTCTCCTAATGGAATGTGTAATTATCTAATAATTAAACACCTAACCCAAAATATTTTGTAGCTTTTACATTTTATACATTTACTCAAAACGAGTTTATATTTTATCCTCAACAAAAAAGGGAGATTTTTAAACAAATTATCGTGTAAAATCGTTATTTACATTTTATTATATTCTAAGTTTTATTGATGAAAAATAGTAAATCATATTACGTAAAGTTTAAAATAAATAAGTTTTAAACGTAAAGTTCTAATCGTCGTCACAATCACTAAATGTATGAACACATGATTGTTTATATATATTGAGTCATGATCAAGGAAAAAAAATTTCATTTAAATACTATACTAGAAAGTGTTATATGTCATGTTTGCATAGATATCAATAGTAACGATTAAATATAAAAGAGAGGAGGCTAGAGAGTATTTTTACACATTTTTGATTTTCATAAAGAAAGGAAAAAGAATGGGGGGAAGAGAGGGAGATTACTAAATGACTTGCTTTCTAATCCCATTTTAATTGGGTATTTATACTACTTTCCTACCTTTCTATCTTTTCCTACTTTGTCTACTTGGTCAACATTTACCTAAGTTTGACCAAGTTTGACTTATTACATTATAAATACAAACTAAAATGCTATTTATTATAAGACCAATTCATTGTTAGATAATTAACACTTTTCTATTCCTAACAATCTCTCCATAAAGGTTGATTGTTACTGGCGCCTCATCGTTGGTAGAATTGGTCTTTCATTCATGAACGACTCCCATCTTCTCATCTGCTCATGATGTCTTAGACGCTTCATAATCTCTCTTTCACACATCTTCATTATCTTGAGGTCTAAGTCACCCATCAGTAGAGCCTTCTTTAGAAACTTTGTCTCAAAGATTTTTAACTTTACTTCCTTTAAAACTATTTCTAGTGTAGCATCACAAAACTTTACATTCTTAACTAAATTCATAACCCTTTTCTCCTCTTTGATGTTTAAGTAAATTAAACCAAGTCTTGATTCATCTACTATGGAGTAAGGATCACTTTCTTCAATAACAGGGAATATCAACATTGGTGCAGTTAAGTTGATCTTGATCTGGTAGCTTTCTATTCCCAGCTAGAAGTCATGAACTCTCTCCCATATTACATGGCTTCTGTTGATCCCAATCCTTGATCGATTTCTTAGCTTGTCTAAGGTTAAATTACCTTGGATAAATCTAAAATAACTTGTTGTAGAAACTTTGTATGTATACTAAAGTGTATGCGGAATCTACACCTTAATATCTAGAAGTATAATGAATAGAACAATAATTGTGAATGAACAAAGATATAACTAAACACTCCAATATTATTAGATCAATAATACGAGTACTCTTCACTAGTACTAGGGTTTACAACTTTGAAGCTTTTCTAAATCAACTTGACAACTATAAAAACTTGTATCTCAACTAATGCTCTAGGGCCTCCTTTTATAGACTAAGGAGTCCTAGTCGGCTTACAACATATACAAAAGATAAACATAAACTTATAGAATATTCTGATACAATCTATTCTATAATTATCTTCTAATCTTCATCTCCAAGTAATCATTATCTCTTTACTCGTCTTTATCTTCTGACAGTAGCAATTCTTCTAACAGTTGTAATCCAGCAACATAAACTTTTTGTACCAGCAGCACTGAGCAACAGTAACTCTAAGAATCATCTTAAAGTCTTTAAGTCCCAACAATCCTCCCCTAAACTTGTTGTTCATCATATGAATCTTCAAGTTTCTTTGTTAAAAGCCCTCATCACTATCAGGAAGATGCATTCAAACCTTTTATTGACCCTTTTGCTGCTTTACCATTATCTTAAGTAATTGATAGCACATCTCATTCCAATAGTCAGCTTGAAGTTTCTTGTTTAGCATATTTGTGATTGTTATTGGTGTGAGGGGATATCTCTTTTCAACTAACATAAAGATGTGCACATTTCCAAACCTTACAAAGTGCACTCCACATGAATCATACAACTTCCAAATAGTCACGTTGTATCCTTATAGATTTCTCCATACATCACTCTTTATGTCTGGTTTAAACATGATTTTTAAATCACCCCACAACACTTTTTCATGTTCATCTTCAGGCCTTGTATCACCATGCTTGGTTTTGACCAATTTCCAAAGAGTCTCCAAGTCTTCTTTGTCAATACCCTAAAGCATCTTAATCATAGAAGAATATCTCTTGTAACTTCCATCAGGTTTTATCAATTGATAATGTCCTATTATTTCTTCTTTAATAATTTTGTATTCAACAATCACTGGTGGTTTGGTAGTAAGTGGAATAGCATCAACTGCTATATCATCATATTTGACTATCACCATATGCATTTCCAGCTTAGCATCATTATCCTCTTCAACTTCTTCATTCTCATAAGTCTTTTGCTTCTTAGACTCATCATATTCCAGTTTATCTCCTGCTCTCTTTGCACTACTATCTTGTGCAATTTTTGTCTTCTTAGAACTGCTTTCATCCTTCTTTCCACTGATTTCTTGAGCTTCTAAATTCAAAGCCACAAAAGAATTTACTCTCTTCATCTCCTTGTCAAACAGCTTTTGGATTTCATCATAGCTTCTACCCTTTAGTTGATTGTGTTTATATCCACCCATATGCTTAATATAGACAGACATTTGATTTCTCTTTTGTGCCTTGGTAGGAGGTTTATTTCTCTTTTCTTATGCTCTTAATGCAGCAAAATGTTATCTCCTCCTCTCTATGAATTCCATAAATAGGTTTGCCTTCCCCTCATCTGTCAACTCCTCTTGCTCTCTTGTTTGGAGTCTCTCAGCTAGTAATCTATCAGCCTCCGTCATAGCTTGTGTATTTTCCCATGATTCAATCAAAGCTATGTTGGCTTCTTCTTCCTTTTTTCCTTGCCATTGTCTCTTCTTCTATAAGTTCAGCTTGCAGCTGAGCTTTAAGATTTCTTGCTATTTCTTCATCAAGAGCAACTTGATCTTTCCTTTTCAAAGGTACTTCAGGCTCAATCATTATTGCTTTGCCTTTGTCCTTAGTATTTGAAGGTTGTGATGCTTGTGGAGATGATGTTGTTGTTTTGAACTTACTTGGCTCTTGAACTTCAACCCCTTTAGCCCTGGGTCTTGTAGTTGTAGTTGTAGCAGCAGTAGTAACAGCTTTAGGTTTAGCTGCTTTGATTTCAATAAGAGTTTGAGCCAAAGTTAGTTCATCAATAACTGTTGTTGGAGCACTGGTAGGAGTAATTTCATCAATCTTGGCAGCAGTAACTCCTTCATCAGCAGTAGTAACTGGGATTGTAGGGGCAACACTATCTTCAACACCAGTACTAACCTCTCTTTCATCAATTTTTGCACTTTTCTCTTGTTTCTCACCAACTGCCATATCCACAATCACCTCATCATCATGAAGATCATCTATATCAAACATTTCTGCATCATCTAACCTCCCCTGGGTTTCATCAACAATTTTTATCCTCCCCTGTTTGGATGCATCTTCCTGAGCACCCAAACTCTCCTTATCCTCAGAGGATTCAACCCTACTAGATTCACCAACTTTCCTTAATCTTTGTAACCCTGTAGTTCTTGATTTCTTTTTTCCTTTCCAACTTTTAGACCCTCTTCTTTAAACCAGCAATCTCCTTTGCTTGAGCATCCTTTGCCTTTTCCAAATCAAGAACCTATTTTTGTAAGTTGGTACACAAAATCATCAATTCTGTTAGTTGCATTCTATCCTCACCACTGAGAAGTGGATCATTGGAAGGTATAGGAACACTGTCATCATGATGTGTCTCATCTTGAGGAACTTCAGTTTCCTTCCTTTGTTTCCTCCTAGACTGCTTCTTCTGAGGTCTAAAGGATGATGGTAGAGTATTAATGGGTGTCTGTTGAGAATCAGTAGGAATTTTTGAATCTACACCCTCATCTTGAGTAGCTTGAACCATCATTGTTGCAAACAGGGGTGTTACTCTTCCAAAAAAATCCTTTCTTTCTCTCTTCATATTGGCAAATATTTTCTTTGTGTATGAGGGATTAACATAAATCTTTTTGTGATGTGACATATCCCCAAGCTGTTGATTGATAAACACTTGTACAAAACGTAGACACATCAGAAATTTGACCCCTCCCTTTAAGCGCTTTACCATAGCATCAAAGATATACTTAGAGAAATTAAATTTTTGGTTTGTGACCAAGCATATGATTGCAGAGGCCATTGTGCTACTGAATTTATTCCATGCAGTGGATTTGGAACTAAGGCATTATGTAATAGTATGAATTAAAAACTTCTATTGTGGAGAAAAGAAAGCTTTATAAAATGTAAGCCTTTAAGAAGGTTTTTCATACCCCCATCCGTGTCAGTTCTTCAAAGATAGTAGCAGTCGGAAAACAATCAATACCACCAACATCTGCTAAGTAAAGATCACTTCTAATGCTTAACTCCGTGATGATTACCCTCTTTTTATCAACTAGGGCTTGTAACTGACGTTCACCATTGACAGTGTTTGCCTTTGCTGTTGCCCAAAACTGTTGAATGCAAGATGTGTAGATGATAGGATTGACAATTAAAGCATAATGAATTTCGTTAGCATTCAGAAAATCAATAATTTCATGAAACCCATCACTTTTAGCAGGTTTTTCCAAGAATGCAACCATATTATGAGTATCAGCAAACGTTAGGGTTGACATTGTTTTGTGATTAAATGATTAAAGATGAAATTGAGTTAGGGTTTACGTTTAGAGAGTGTTTGAATGATTGAAATCGAATAAAGAATCAAATGAAACCCTGAATCGAAGTATTTATAAAAGCACCCTCAGCAACAGGAACTTGAACTGGCAGCACTAAATAATGCCTAACAGCATTAA
Source organism: Tanacetum coccineum (assembly GCA_026074375.1). Classification (NCBI taxonomy): domain Eukaryota; kingdom Viridiplantae; phylum Streptophyta; class Magnoliopsida; order Asterales; family Asteraceae; genus Tanacetum; species Tanacetum coccineum. The sequence continues at coordinate 18,650 of BQNB010080372.1, forward strand.
CTTAAACTGATAGTAGTAACTCAACAGCATCAACATAAGCTTAGCAACACTAAGATATACCAGCAGTAGAAATTTTATTCTTCGCAGTATTAAGTTATATTACCAGTATTATCCTGAGACTAACAGCAGTAAGTTTGAGCTACCAGCATTAATCTTCAATTTCATTCCAAAAAGGACTTCAATCATCAATTAGTTCTTCTCACAAGCTCTCTTTCTGTTTTTATGCTCATAATATCTCTTAATTCTTTTTTCTCACAAAATTACTCTTTTCTGTTTTTATTCACACAGCGCTCTTTCTGTTTTTCAACTCACAATTTCTCTATTTTCTTTTTCCTCACTATTTCACACAGACTTTGTACACTTTGCCATCATTTCCAATAGTTTCATATTGTCCTCTCCACTTCCAAGTGTGTAACCTCTTGAGAGAGGTGGATCACTGGACTATTTAGATGTAGTCTCAAACCTAGTTTGAGCATCTACACCCCCTAATATGGTATCTTGGCACCTGGGACCACTACCTAAACCACTTCCCTAAGGACTTGATCTATTAAGTGTTTCCATGGATTGGGTCCTATTGATGTTACCACTGTCCTGCTCTGCTTCTAAGCTAGAAGCAGTAGTGACAGCCATTTCCATTCTGTCACCCAACTCCTTATGGACAGCCTCATCACCAACCATTACATTGGGCCACTAGACTAAGGTATCTTGGTGTCCCGACCTCTTTTGACATGCCTAGATGTTTTTTATTCTTTTTAACACACTTTTGATATTACATATCCTTCCATCCATGCTTTGACTGTATAAATAAGTAGCCTCCCCTCAAACAATGCTTCAAAGAGTAAGTATTTGCTCAACAGTTGTAACTTTGGTTCTTATGACATCCCATCAGTACTATCTTTTTCTTGGCAGTACTAATTTTCTCCCTAGCAGTATAAGAGATGTCTAACAGTATTAACTCTGTCTTTAATAATTATACAACAACATGCCTCTATTCATCACAAGCACACTAGAAAAGACTAGATAGACATGTGAGAATTCATGAGGATCCATATTTATGCATAACCCATGAATAAAAGTTAAAAACTGTGATCTAAGAACATTAACTTCCTCTTAGAATTACATCAGAGGTGAAGCATTCAACATCAGGTATTCAATATGCTTAACCTGCAGGTGTTAGTCCATAGCCAAAAATACACAATCCAAAGTATTTTCTTCTTGACAGCATTAAGTATGACTAACAATTTTAACAAGCAGTTTTAAGTATAACTAGCAGTACTAATTGACAAGACTAACAGTACTAATCCTTTACAAAACTTTTACAAAGAGATAAAGAGATGTAGACATTTAAAGATTAAGCATTCCAATACTTGAGACCAAGTACTGAAACCTTCTTGCATCAAAACCTTTTGTAATAAGATCTGCAACATTATGATAAGTATGAATTTTAACCATTTGAATTAACTTTTTAGCATTGCAATCTCTTATAAAATGATGTCTAATCTCAATATGTTTGGTTTTAGAATGTTGAACAGGATTTTCAATAATGCAAATAGTACTGTTATTGTCAATATTAATGACAGTATGCATGAAATTATACCCATAATCCAGCAATTGGTTTTGAATCTAGAGTACTTGTCCACAGCAACTAGCAGCCGCCACATATTCAGCTTCAGTTGTAAAGGTGGCAACCACAGTTTGCTTCTTGCACTGCCAAGATATCAACCTGTTTCCCAAAAACTGACAACCTCCAGTTGTTGACTTCCTATCTTGAGTTGCTCTAGCATAGTCACTATCAGTATAAGCAACTAGTTCAAATGGAGAATCCCTAGAGTACCAAAGGCCTAAGGTTGGTTTGCCTTTTAAATATCTAAAAATTCTCTTGACTGCTAAGAGATGTGATGTCTTTAGAGTAACTTGAAATCTGGCACATGCACATACTGCAAACATAATATATGGCCTAGATATTGTGAGATACATCAAAGACCCAATCATAGATCTATAGATATGTACATCAACATCATTAGCATCTCCATCTTTGACTAAAGGCTTTTCCAAATCAACTGGAGTTAAAACAGACTTCACATCAGTATAGTTAAATTTCTTCAAAATCTCAGCTACATATTTATCCTGACTGATAAATATTCCATCTTCCTTCTGCTGTTCTTGTAATCCTAGAAAGAAAGTAAGTTCTCCTATAGAACTCATCTGAAACTTATCCTTCATAAGCTTCTCAAATCCAGTATACAGTTCCTTATTTGTAGAGCCAAGGATAATGACATCAACATAAACCTGTATAAGAAAAATATCTCCTTTTTGCTTCTTAATAAACAATGTCTGATCTATCTTCCCTTTTTTAAAACCATTGCCCAACAAATAGTTAGCCAAGGTTTCATACCATGCTCTTGGTGCTTGATGCAACCCATAAAGTGCCTTGACCACCTTGTAAACTTTGTCTGGATGGTTAGGATCTTTAAATCCTGATGGTTGAGTAACATAAACCTCTTCCTCAATAGTTCCATATAATAAAGCACTTTTCACATCCATTTGATATACCAGAAAACCCATAAAAGAAGCCTAGGCTAAAAACAATCTTATTGGTTCAATTCTTGCCACAGGAGCAAAAACTTCTTCATAGTCAATACCTTCTTCTTGTCTATGACCCTGTGCAACCAACCTTGCTTTATTCCTAATCACAATCCCTCTTTCATCTTTCTTATTTCTAAAGACCTATTTTGTTCCAATGGCCCTTTTTCCAATAAGAAAATCCACAAGTATCCAAACCTGTTGGAGTTTGAATTGCAGAAGTTCTTCCTACATTGCTTCCACCTAAGATGAATCAGATAGAGCTTTATCAATGCTTGTGGGTCTAATCTATGATAGGAAACAAGCATATAAACAAGTATTCATGGTATCATGTGTTTTCTGTTCATATACAACACCGAGAAACCCTTATTCAGATGTAGGTTTTGTCATTCTTCTTTTCTGAACAAATGACTTCACATCACCAATCACATTTTCAATTGGGTGATCTTTATCAATTCTTGTATTGGAAGTGGTTGGAACTGTATAGGAATTTGTGATGTTCCCCAAATCTACTTCTAGTTCATCTTCATCACTGAAGAACTCAACATGAGTGGCTTCAAGTGTATGACTAGCTCCTATAGTAAACATGTCTTTAGGGCTATCTTGATCATATAAACTAGCAGTATTAACTAATGGATCAACAGTATTAAGTTTAAAACTACCAGTATTAACATCAGGACTGGCAGTATTAACATGTTGTCCAACAGAATTAACTTCTTTAGGACTGCAATCATCATCAGACTTATCTTTTTCATCATTCTCATTATCTAGACAATCTTCAACCTGCTTTTGATCATCAGCAGCAGATTTTGGTTCGCCAATATTAACATCCTTAGAAGGTGAATCAAAATATGAAGCATCTTTCCAAATTGGCATCACAATGCAATCTTGACTGATTTCTTCTGATGTACCGCATTAAGTTCTCCTTGTGTACCTACAGATTCACTAATGATTGTACCTGCATTAACTGGTACATAATTCATAGATTGGGTTAGAGAATCAATATCAAACAGCCACTTTGGACCATTTCCTTCTATCATAGGCTTATTCTCTAAAAACCCAATATGAAAGTTTTCTTCTACCCTCCTGGTTCTAGTGTTGTATACCCTAAAAACTTTACTACTTAAAGAATATCCAACAAAGAAACCTTCATCACTTTTGCCATCAAACTTGCCTAAACTGTCTAAAGTATTAAGAATGGTAACATGACATCCAAATGGTTTCATAAAGCTTAGAGCTGGTTTAAAACATCTAAAAGTTCAAAAGGTATCTTGTTATGAGGCTTGACTACTAAGACCCTATTCTGTACATAGCAAGCAGTACTAACTGCTTCAGCCCAAAATGTGGTAGGTAACTTAGAGTCAGCTAACATTGTTCTAGCAGCCTCAATTAGTGTCTTATTCCTCCTTTCAGTCACACCATTTTGCTGAGGAGTCCTGGCTACACTATATTCCCTCGTAATACCTTTTTCTCTGCAAAAATCATCCATAACTTTATTCTTAAACTCTGTTCCATTATCACTCCTAATTATTTTCACTTTCTTATCCACAAGGTTTTCTATTTCTTTGATAAAGTTCTTAAGAATCTCACTGGTTTCATCCTTAGTTGTTAAAAAGAAAACCTATGTAAACCTGCTATAATCTTTAGTGACTACTAAGAAATACTTCTTATGCATTAAACTGCTCACAGAGATTGGACCAAACAAATCCATATGAAGCATAAACAAAGGCTTAGTAATTGGATTCAGAACTTTAGACTTACAAGAAGCTCTGTGTTGCTTCCCTTTAAGACAAGCAACACAGGTTTGGTCATTTTCAAAATGTTTTATAGGCAAACCTCTTACAAGATTATCCTTAACAAGCTTATTTATGTTCTTAAAATTAATATGACCAAGCCTCCTATGCCAGAGCATTGATTCATCTGATGTAGCCTTTGCAACAAGACAAGTTAAACTCTCTTTTGGAACAATATTCTTCATATCAAAACTGTACATATTGTCTTTTCTAGGAATTTTAAGAAGTATCTGAGTTTCATCAGGCAACTTAAAATTAGGAGATAAGACAAGACATTCAGTGTCAGTAAAAAGGACATAGTTCTTTTTGTCACACATCTGTGAGACACTAAAAAGATTGAATTTTAACTCATTGACAAAGTATACATCTTCAAAATCAAGACTATCAGTTTTAAGTGTTCCTTTACCAGAAATTCTACCACCATGTGCTCCTCCCCCAAATGTAACATAACCTCCATCAAATTCCTTGAAATCTAAGAGATAAGCTATGTTCCCAGTCATGTGCCTTGAGCATCCACTGTCAATAAATCTTGTATCATCCTGTTGTGGCTTGCCCTGCACATAAAAATAAGGAAATTAGTTTCCTTTGGGGACCCAAGCCATTACTGACTTGGATCTGCCTCGTGCATCAATGTAGTTGTGTTTCTTCAAAGTGATTGATGCACTATCAAGTTTGGTAGGCCTCCAAACCCAACATGCTGAGGCCTTAACAACATTTTCCTGATTATCCCTAACAACATTAACAACTGCTGAATGTGGCCTAGCAGTATTAACTGCTTTTGGCCTAGCAGTATCAACTGCTTTTGCCTTGGCAGTTTTATTTTTTTGGGTAAACTTTTTGTTGGTTAATACTGTTTTTGATTAATAAGGCCTTTTTATAGTTGATTGTGTTGATTTTGAAAAACATGAGATTGGTTTAGCACTAAAAACTGTAGAATTGGGATGAGCAGTATTAACTGTCCTGGCAGTATTAAATGGTTTTAGGCCCAGTTTTCATTAAAACTGCTCTTGGAACCATGTTCCTTTGAGCATTAAGGTGAGTCCTATTGGTAGTATAGTTGTAGTTCACCCTGTTATAATTATTCCCATATACCATCCTTTCCCTTTGATGGTATTTGTAATGAGCTTGCACATGCTCAAAACTCCCACAAATGAAGCTAGCTTTGTTATACATCACAAAATCACTTTCTAGTTGATTGGACTTCTGTCCATTCTAATTTCTTTGATTCCTCCTAGGAGTTTGTAATCTATACATCTCAGCATACGTAACTGACTTTTTAACTGGGTCTTCATGATTTTTAGGTTTGACAAACTCTACCTTTTTATCAACAAGAAAAACAGTTTCTTTATCAACATTAAGTGAAGACTCAACAAAGCTACTTGTGTCTTTTGATACTTGCTCTTTTACCAAAAAGTCATCAGAATTTTCCTTAGAATCATTTGATTTTTTATCACAAACAACATTAGACTCTTGCTTACTAACCTCAGAACCATAAGCTTTGAATTCAGGCTCTTTGAATTCATCAAGACCAGAATAAGACAAATCAAGCTTTTTAGGTCGATTATAGATTAAAGAATGGGGTAGAGGAACAGCATTATACCCCAAATCCTTTTTACTTTTGTCAGTTATCTGACTCCCTAACAAATTGTCTAGGTCTTTTAAGGCTTTATCAAATTTCTCAATTTTAAATTCAATTCCCTCTTTTTCTTGCTTAACTTTTTCAAACTCACTTTTAAGTACATTTATTTCATAATCTTTGCAAGCTACTTCCCTTTTAAGAACTGCAACTTCTTCACTAAAAAGAACCTCATTCTTTCTATATGTGATAAGTTGTTCTTTTATAGTTGCTAAACCTCTTTTATAAGTAGCTGCTGTGAATTCTGTTTGATTAAGCTTAACTATTAAATCATCACACTGTTTCTTAAGAGTTTCATAGTTTTTCAGATAAGTTTTAGAGCAAGTTTTATCATTGTATACCTCAGAGTCTGAAAACGCCATTAGAGCCATGTTTGTCTGAACCTGTTCTTCTGCCATATCACTCCAGTCAAAACCTACACCATTTATAGCCAACATTGCCTTTGAAGATGTGTCTTCATTGTTTCCATGCTTTCTAGTGTTGTCTTGATTTCTAAACTGACCCTCTTTATTCCTTGGTGCTCTACACTCCCTTACAAAGTGTCACATCTTGTGACAGTTGAAACACTCTACCTTGGATTTATCATATCCAGCAGTATCATTAGCATTAATGAAAATTTTCTTGCATGTCCTCTGATAGTACCTTTTTGCCCTCATACTTAGCAGAGAGAGCTGCCACTTCAAATCCATTGCTTCCAGATCATCTTCATGAATTTGCTCTAAGTCCTGCTATAGGAGATTAGAACCATTGGGATTCTCAATCATGAAAGCATACACAACATTATCACTGAAGCTATCAGTACTAACTTGAGGACTAGTAGTGTTAACATTAGGTCTAACAGTACTAACTTCAAATGCAGGTTTAGCAATATTAACATCATTAGTACTGCTAGTGCTTAGAGCAGTCATAAAGGCCAAGTTTTGAGCACCACTACTTGCACCAACAGATTTCTTTACACTTTGTTCAACAATCTTGAAGTTGTTGTACAAATCATCGATGCTCATTGTTTCAATTTCAGCCTTATTCATCCAGATTACAGCATGAGTATTACACTCAGGAGGCAAGCTGTTCAAAAATTTTAAATCTAAGTCTTCTTGAGCGATGACCACACCCAAAATTGCAAGCCTACTAACAATCTTCTAGATCCTGTTAAAAATAGAGTCAAGAGACTCTGTGCTTGATGCACTAAAATTTTCATATTGTTGCTTCAAAAGTGTCTTCTGTGTTTTCTTAGTGGCTTCATTACCTCCAAATCGTGTTTCGATAGCAGCAAACATTGTTTTAGCATCATTGTACTGACTGAAAGTAAGTTGATGTTCATTGGGAAGAGCCATGAGTAGCAAGCTTCTAGCCTTCACATCATTCTTCTTGTTGGTCTTTTCTTCAGCAGTTACAGGTACTGACATCTTTGTAACTGAAGTACCATTCTCTTGTGTTGTTTGTGGTACAGACACCCATGAGTTACCATTCTCTATGACCTCCCATAGAGCATAGTCTTGTACCTGAAAGTATTGCTTGATTCTTATCACCCACATCTCATACTCACTAAGTTTGAGTATGGGTAGCTTAGCAGTAGTATTACTCTGTGCAGATTCAAATTCCATAACTTCTAGATCAAAGTTTCATAACACAAGGCTCTGATACCACTTGTTGATCCCAACTAGATCTTGTAAACCTTGTAAAAGGGTTAGTTGTATTGAATAGATTCAAGACAACTATTCTTAGAAACTTTATTGATACTAAGAGTATGTGGAATCTACTCTTTAGTATTAAGAAGAATATGAATGTAATAGTAAACTGTGATGCAGTAGAATGAACAATGAATATAACCAAACGCTCCAATATTTTTAGATCAATAATACAATTACTCTTCACTAGTACTAGGGTTTACAACCTTGAAGCTTTTCTAAATCGACTTGACAACTATGAAAACTTTTTTTTCATCTAATACCCTAGAGCCTCCTTTTATAGACTAAGGAGTCCTAGTTGGCTTACAACATATACTAAAGATAAACATAAACTTATAGAATATTCTGATACAATCTATTCTATAATTATCTTCTAATCTTCATCTCCAAGTAATCCTTATCTTCTGGCAATCCTGACTTCCTTTAGCAGTATTAATCTTCTCTGGCAGTATTAAATTCAATACTAGCAGTACTAACTTTTCTTCTGGCAGTACTAACCAGTTAGTACTAGCAGTTATATCTTTAGCAGTATTAAGTTCTTGAACTAATCTTGTGAAGATTTATTCCCAACATGTTAGCAAATGTAGGAACCGTTGCTTATAGACTCGAACTTCCTCAACAATTAAGCAGGGTTCATAGCACTTTCCGCGTATCCAATTTGAAAAAGTGCTTATCCGATAAATCACTTGTGATTTCGCTGGATGAGATCCATATTGATGATAATCTCCACTCTGTTAAAGAACCCGTGGAGATCATGGATCGTGAAGTCAAGTGGTTGAAGCAAAGCCGTATACCCATTATCAAGGTTCGATGTAACTCTAGACGAGGTCCTTAGTTCACATGGGAACGTGAAGATCAATTTAAAAAGAAGTATCCACATCTCTTCACCAATCGCTTATCTTCATCCAATACCACGGCTTAAAGCTTTGAGGACAAAGCTCCTTTAAAGGGGGAAGATTGTAACAG
>BQNB010080373.1:0-21698 GCA_026074375.1 Tanacetum coccineum
AGGCCTCAGTCGTAGAACCATGATGAAGTTTACAGTGGTAGAAGCATCGTCCCCATATAACATTATTTTAGGGCGAACGGGAATGAGGGAACTCCGTGTTGTCTCATCAACCACACACGCGATGATGAAGTTCCCAACACCAAGAGGAATTGCAACGTTGACTTATTGTCTTGTAGATGATAAGGGAAAAAGAAAGCTTGTAGAGGATAATGAAAAGGGAAAGGAGGCAGAGCATCATCATTTGAAGGTGAATAAAGGTATGCATATGATTGTATTGAGTCAAGCTTCTCACTTAATGAGTCAATTAGGATTTAACCTGTCTTAACTTATTGTCTTGTAGATGATAAGGGAAAGGGAAAGCTTGTAGAGGATAATGGAAAGGGAAAGGTGCATGATATCCAAAACAGAGTAGGATCAGTTGAAGTGGATTTGGCCAGGGCAATAAAGGCAAAGCAGATTGATGATCATGATGATGATGATCTTGATACTCTTGATCTTGAAAACAGAATCAAAAAGCTTGAAGAGGATTTTGGTAGGTTGCTAAAGGCAAAGAAGGCAAAGGAATCTAAGAAAGCAAAGAAAGCAAGGGAGGCAAAGAAAGCAAGGGAGGCTGAATTAGCAAAGCAAGCAAAGAAAGCAAGGGAGGCTGAATTGAAGGCAAAGGAGGCAAAGAAAGCAAAGGAAGCAAAGAAAGCAAGGGAAGCTGAATTAAAGGCAAAGGAGGCAAAGAAAGCAAAGGAGGCAGAATTGAAGGCAAAGAAGGCAAAGGAGGTAATGGCAGAATTGAAGGCTAAGGAGGCAATGCTTGCAGAAGTGGTTCAAATTTCCAGTGATGAAGATGATGATGAAGATCCCACTGCCCCTACTTCCACAAGATCCAAAGCTCCTACTGCCTCCACTTCCACAAGATCCAAAGCTCCCATTGCATCCACTTCTAATGCACAAGCTGCTTCCACTGCTCCAAGAGGATGTGTAATTGCTTTGTTTGCTCCTAATGCTCTTAATGCTCCACCACTTTCAGCTACAAGAAAGAGGAAGCCCACTTAATAGACATTACTGTCTTTATCTGTTGTATGTTGATGGTCAGAAATAATTTAATATTTGTATTTTGGGCTGTTGACATTAGTATCCTTATTTTGATGTTTAAAAACATTTAGCTTATGGTCAGATGCAAATGCTATTGGTTTGCAATTTTCTGTGATTCGATTTGCAATCTTGTTTATAATGTCAGTTGCACTAAGCAGTTTGACTGCATAATGAGGTGTTTGGATTAGCAGTTGCAAAGTGCACACTACAGATGCCAAATGCTCATGACATTGAAATGCAAACTGCAAATGCCAAATGCTCATGCTATTTACCATTTGCAGTTTGACTTTATAAAGTCAGTTGCACTAAGCAGTTTGACTGCAAATGCAACTGCAAATGAGTAACTTTAGATTTATAATATGTTAATAAAGATGGACTATTCGGATGTTGAGGAATAATTATAGTGTTGGAAATGATTTGGACTCGAAGATGGACTTTAATTTTTAAAACATGATTTCTTGTCCAGAAAACGTTTTACGGAATGTAACTTGATTAACTTAAGACTTATATTTAGTTAACTAGACCAAATGTGTCACTCAAATAATCCAGTTATTATTATATCAAAACTTATTTTGTTTATCAATTTACGAAAGTGGATTTCTCAGCACAGACGTTAAAGACCATAGACAAATCTTTAAAAACCACATAGAATACATAACGGGTTTCGACCTATACGATATGAATTATATATATAAGTTGTTAAGCAAATTGATAAGATAAAGATTTAAAGGTTTGCAAACATAAGCTTTAAGATTTAAAACGAATCAGATCAGTACCAAACACTTATTCATTATCGTAACTTCACCGAGGTGTCCTGAGAGTTTATCCCCTCTCATGGCTAAGGAGTTCATAACAAAAGCACACTTTACATAAACTTCCATTATTTCAACAACTAGGTAAGAAAACTTCTTCGTTCTTGATCGTTAGATCTTTTTCTTCAAAGGAAAAGGTGTTTCTTGGTGTTTTGGTGAAAGGAGGGAAAGTATGTGTGTGTAAAATGGGATAGAATGTGAGGAATGATTGTGAGGAGGGATGCCTTGAGGATGAAAATTCGTCCTCAATTTATAGGCAAGATTGGGTGCAAAGTGCGGCGCACTTAGGAAAAAGTGCGGCGAACTTTGGGAGTTAATGCGATAGCATTTAATGACTTTTACTGGAAGTGCGACGCACTTACAAATAAGTGCGGCGGTTTTGAGGAGTTAATGTAGGTGCATTTAATGGACTTTAATTCTTCAAACTTTGGGAAAATGTGCGGCGGTTTTGGGTTTCAGAGGAAAGTGCGGCGCACAATGTAGCAAGTGCGGTAGACTTCTTGAACTTTGGCTAGAAATCTTTTCTTTTCTTGTATACGTCTCCCAAAGTGTATAGATTCATGAGCTTGGGTCTCTAGAGTCTTCAAGTGAACCTATAAGCAATTCAAGCTTAATTAAGTACCAAAAGTTCACGAGAAATGATAGAATAAACATAAAATAACGCCATAGAAACATGTATAATTTAGGCGTTATCATAGTGTGACTTTATAAAGTCAAACAATAAATGTCAAATGCTCATGCCATTTAGCATTTGCAGTTTGACTTTATAATGTCAGTTGCACTAAGCAGTTTGACTGCATAATGAGGTGTTTGGATTAGCAGTTGCAAAGTGCACACTGCAGATGCCAAATGCTCATGACATTGAAATGCAAACTGCAAATGCCAAATGCTCATGCCATTTACCATTTGCAGTTTGACTTTATAAAGTCAGTTGCACTAAGCAGTTTGACTGCAAATGCTCATTTAGCATTTTGACTTTAGATAGTCAAACTGCAAATCCAAATTGGCATGACAATTTGACGTTTGATTTGCATAGTTCAGTTTGACTGCATAAAGGGGTGTTTGGATTTGATTTGCAGTTCAAATGGCATAGTATTTTGCATTTGCAGTGTGACTTTATAAAGTAAAACTGCAAATGCAAGTGCTCATTTAGCAATTTGACTTTACATAGTCAAACTGCAAATCCAAATTGGCATGATTTGCAGTTCAAATGGCATAGCATTTTGCAATTTCTTAAGTACTTTATAAAGTCAAGCTGTAAATGTAAATGAAAATGAAAATGCAAATGCAAATGCTCATTCCAGTTCAAATGGCATAGTATTCAGACTACATTGTGTATGATTTGCAAACTCTTTTCCATTCATAACTCATTCAATTCAAAGGAAAAGAAACTACAAGATAATAGCACATAAAATGATCAAACATAAACTCATACAACTTTTCAGACTACATGGTAAATGATTAGCAAACTCTCATCTTCGGCATCCTCCTCTTCTTGTTGCCTACATTTCTCCAACCACTCCTCATGAGCCCTTGATTCCCTTGCTTCTTCTTCCAAGACAAGGTCTAATGCTTCTTCATCAAACTTGTATAGATCCTCTTGATCAATCACATTCCCACAAACATGCAACTCCAAATCAGCCATTTCTTCTTCTTCCACCAATTTCACTATTTCTTCTTCTTCCATCAACATTCCACTCCCACCTACACCACTGCCATTACCAGGTACAAAATCCTTATGGAAAACCTTAACCACGTTTTTCTTTGTAATGTTAAGATAATGCATTGATGGGTTAGGAGAAAATACTGAAACATTAGCAAGTATTATAGCACTTCCTACAGTAATTTCTTTTCCATAACCCCCCTCATTAATTACTTTGTAATGTATTGAACCAGCTAATGTACCAGAGAGATCTTTGACAGTCACTTTCAGATCACCAAGAGCATTCGGAGAACATGACTTGATTATTGCAACAACTTGCTCAAGTTTCCCATTCTTGAGAAAGGTCTTGATGTCTCCTAAACACCCACTGACAATGCCACCATTAGCTTTCACATACTCAGTCGCGCCAACCCACGGCCCACTGTTAAAATCCTCATCCTCTCCCACATCCTCAACAACTTGCTTCATATACTCTTGTGTCGACAAGACAGAGTCATCCGCACCTTCATGAATATCCGATTGTTTACGGATCTTGGCTAGTTGAACAATACCCGCAGGACCGGGTATTATCCTAACCGGCTTTTCCTCTACTTCCTCTACTTGAACAATACCATCAGTGTTTTGGGTTGAGGTGATTGTGATTGTCTCACGTACATGCCTGTTGCAGGGACGGAGAACAGGGGTTAGTGGGAGATCAGAATCATCAATATCTAGTAGGTCTTCCCACTGATAATTTGGTTCTGAACTCATTATGTTATGGCAACTGTTGATGTTTAAGAAGAAAGAAAAGTGTTGATGAACAAGAAGAAGGCGTTTCTTTTGGCGGGAATATAACAACGTTACTTTTATTACAAATTTGGTCCTTAGTGTATTAGTCTATGTGAACTGACAATAATACCCCTGAGACTAAGAAAAGATAACGAAAAAACGGATGGAGTTACGGTCAAAGGACAGGTCAACTCAAAATGAACAACTACAGGGACGACTGGTGTAATTTCGGGACTTTTAGGACGAAAGTTGCAATTTCGAGACAACCACAAGGACGATTTATGTACTTAACTCAAAATGTTACTAAAGCACATATACTAAATTAGAGGCCTTTCACAAATGATGACCCTATGCGGTTGCCTCACTTGCACAGAGTAATCACCACCACCGTTGCTTCTTCTCGCTGACATGACATGATTTCCCCATGCTTTTCCCCGCTCCACACCTTCACATCAACATTGTCGTACTAAGCATTCTCTATGCTATTCTATCCATAGTCATTCTAACCCGATTATTGCTTTACTAAGTGTAGACATTTTCATTCATTTTTCATTTAGACAAACATCAACGTTTTGAACTATGTAGATTATTGTAAATAATTTTATTTTATCTTGGCATATTTTAGTGATTAAGATTCAGTTATGGGCAAAATATGGTTTATGGTTTTCTTGAGTTAAGCTAGAAAACAAAAACAAAAAAAAGATGGTCCAAGAAAATAATATATCTTTTTTTCCAAAAGAGGTAAGGTGAGAAATAGGGGCGTGCAGCGAAAACCGAATTAAACTAAAAATTCAGTATTCGGTTTGAATATGTTTTTGACAAAATGAAAAACGAAAACCAAATTCACATAAATATATATTTTTTATATATTTATATTAAAAGAAGCATTGAAATTTTTTCATAATATAAATTTAGCATTTTAAGCTTGATTTTTTATTTGATAAAACTCTATATAATTAAATAAATAAATAATTAAAATCATGTAATTTGAATTATTCGGTTCTGTTTTCAGTTTTACTCAGAATTTAAACCAAACTAATTAAACCGAATAAACCGAACAAGGAACAACTCGAAGTGTGTTGGACTGGATAAAGGCCATTATTAAGCCCACACTAACTTGTATAGTCATGTGCAAATGAGTTGTATTTCATTTTCTAGTTCTTTAAACATTTTGTTAAAACCCCCAAAACCCTTGCATTGCAGCAGTTGTTACAATGGCTAATTCAACAGCTATTAACTGTATTCAGCATATCGAAACATACATTGATTCATCTTCATCTCGATCTCCAGCTCAGCAGGTTGCTTAATTCTTAATTCATCACTAGTATATCTAACTGATGATTTAACTCATTTTTTATTATTTTAATTTCAGGAGGCTAGTTTAGATGCTATTGCTAAGCTCTTGGTTAATGACGTCATCACTCTTATTTCACTGGTAATTCATATACAATTAGGGAGTGTTTCCATATAATTAAGACTATGTTTGTTTTGATAAAGCGTTTGGTAACATAGCTGTATAGTCATAATTAGTAAGTCGCTAGTTGCTTGTTTTCAAACAAACATTTTGTACAAAATGCTAATCGCTAGTTCCTTCACAACGCTTGCTACCAAACATACCCTGAGTAAGTAGACTTCCCAAATAACTGCTTTATGTTACTATATCTCTTTACGCAAATTCAAATACTATTTCCTGTACGCCTTATTTATAAGCAAGTAGGGGGTGTTTGTTTAAGCTTATATGTGGGCTTATGAGCTTATTTTATTTCGACATAAGCCCAGTTTTCTGGTATATTTGGAGACCTATGGACTTATATAAGCATTTTATATAATAATAAGCCTATATAAGCCCATAAGTCTCAATATAAGCCACAAAATTGGGGCTTAAGCCAAAATCAAATAAGCTCATAAGCCCACATATAAGCTTAAACAAATACCCAAGCAATCCCGAACACTGTGTTTAGATTTGATTATTTCGTAGAAAAGCTGCAATAAGACCCAAAAAAATAGATATGTATGTATTAAACGGATTATTGGAAATTGCTTTTTCTTTTAAAAGTAAACAGATAAGAAGAAACAATTTGAATGACCCAACCACTTCAAACTGCTAATTTAGCTCTAGTGTTTGTATAGAATTAAATAAGCCAAACACTCAAACAACTGTTTTATTAAGCATAACCAAATCCAAACACTATTTCTCTACAGCATGCTGTGTTAAGCGTAACCACTTATAAGCTATACGCACTTTAGGTAATAGTTTTTGGATTTTCTCTTTATTTGTGTTAAAAAACAGGCAACAATATTCGCTATAATGTTAATGATTTGGTTTGATTTCATTTATAATGTAAATGCATTGAGAAAAAAGGGCGCTTTGGGTTATATATTAATCTGCCGTATAAATGTTTTCTCAGTTTTTCGTTTCCTAATTAGAACCTACTAAATTTAATATGTTTTTCTGAATATGCTATTTTTTACACCTGCAATATAAGATTGATTAGCAGAAGAAAGAATAAGAACCTACTTTAGACATATTGTTTCAGCTAATCTGAGGAAACATGAGTGGATTGTAAACTAAGCTATTTAGTTATCTCAGTTTCGTTTCAAATAAGCTCTACAAAATAATCTGTTTATCAGAAACTGCTCATTTTACACCTCAAAATAAGTAGATAAGCAGAAAGAATAAGCACCTACTTTAACTCTTGTTAAGTAATCTGGAACATGGAGTTGAACAGCTTTTTTTATTGATGTTTAGGTAAAAGAAATGGAGATGTATTTAACTACCGTCGACAACATCATTCGTGCTAGAGGTAAATGTTTCTTTTTCAAGGGATTGTATATTTGTTATGTTGTCGTTTTTGGTTTCACTAAACTTGTGATTGATGTTTGCTGTTTAGGCATTCTTCTCCTTGCTGAGTTGATAAAACGTCTTTCATCTAAGCGTTTAGAGGATAGGACAATACATACTTTAATCGTCTTCTTTTCAGATAGAATGGTGAGTTATATTATTTTTATGAGATTGATATAAACGAAATTGTATTTTCACTTGTTTGGCGTATAAGGGAGTTTTAATAGTTGGATGACCTCAATGAGAAAGTTGACTAATTGGGTGGCTTATACATTTATGTTGTGATTACACTAAAGTTGATACGAATTTCCAATATCAGTCAGATTGGCGAGCATTGCATGGTGTACTTGTTGGTTGTTTGGCTCTAATGAGGAGGAAGAGTGACACTGGCGCAATCAGTAGCAGTGATGCAAGTGCGGTTGCTCGGTCATTCATGGAAAATCTCCAAGTTCAATCTTATGGACAGCAAGATAGGAAGGTGAGATGGATATACCAGATTCTCATTATTCCAATATTCATCTTTATCTTATTCTGCACTTCTTTGAAATGTTTAGTTTTCTTGCAGCTTTGCTTTGAGATTCTTGAATGCCTTCTAGATTCTTATTTTGACGCAGTTTTGAAATTGGTACTTTTCTTATTATTTGTATGGGTCAAATACATTTATATCTTATATGCCGTTCCTACTATATAGATTGTTTTTAAATATGTAGGACGATGATTTTATCTATGTTATCTGTGAGGCTATAGACGCCGAAAAGGATCCACAATGCTTATTGATCACGTTTCATCTTGTGGAATTGGTGGCTTTGAAGTATCCAGAATCATCTGAGGCACTAACAAGCTATGCTGAGGATCTTTTTAACATTTTAGGATCTTATTTCCCCATTCACTTTACACATGTAAGTCCCGTAAAATATTTTTAATTACAAATATAACCATCCCGAGCATCATCTCATGTTTTAGATTTCATTTTCTTCTCAGCCGAAAGGCGAGGATGACGTAAAAAGGGAGGAGCTTTCCAGGGCATTAATGGTAATACTTTACTATAGTTTTCCTAGTTATAGCTTGTGTTTTTATTCTTTCTGTTTTACCCTTTTTAACGTATTTCTTTTATCAGCTGGCATTTGCATCTACACCATTGTTTGAGCCGTTTTCCATGCCATTGCTTCTCGAGAAACTTTCCTCATCTCTTCCATCTGCAAAGATTGAATCTCTGAAGTATCTTAGTCATTGCACAGTTAAGTATGGTGCACAAAGAATGCTAGAACATCACGAAGCTCTTTGGTCATCATTGAAAGATGCAGTTTTCACTTCCGCAACATCTTCTTTGGCTGTCGGCCAAGAGCACCAGGATAACAAGATTGTAGCTGAAGCTCTCATTCTTCTGCAAAAGCTTATTCAGCAAGATAATGCTTCATTTCTAAATCTAATTCTGAAGGATGCGGAAATTAGCACGACTCTGAAGACCCTTTCGAATTACAAGAGTTATGATGATATTACGGAGCCAGATAAGCAAAGACTAAATGCGGTCGGTCAGATTTTATATGTTTCAGCTGCAGCTTCTGCTGCTTCTTGCAATGCAGTGTTTCAAAGTTGTTTCTCGGGACTAGTAAATGGTTTGGGATCAATGCCACTAGATGAAACACCTCATTTTGGGTACCTTTATACCTCAGTTGAATTACTTGCTGCCTGTAGAACTTTGGTTGCGGGACCTAGCTCAACAACATACCCTGACAGTGAATCTTGGTGTGGTATACTTCATAGCATTTGTAGCTCTTTGACTTCTTCTTTTGTAAAAAGTATGAAAGCAAGCACTCAGGATGTCGAGAGTCATTATAGTGGTCAGTTCTTTTTATCTGATTTATAGTGTATATGCATTTTTTAAATATCATAAAATGACCATCCTTTTTATCTATTTCACTGCAGTTAAGGGTTTACAGATTTTGGCTTCATTTCCGGGAAATTTCTTGCCTGTATCAAAATCCACTTTCGAGAGTATTTTGGCAGAATTTATTTCAGTTATCAGCCTCAACTTCAACAACACGACCCTTTGGAGATCCGTATTAAATGCATTAGCTGAAATCGGCTCATATATTGAAGAATATCATGATTCTGAGAAAATGCCGAGCTTTGATGTTATTGTTGTAGAGAGGATGGTGGCTTTGTTGTCTGCTGATGATTCGACAATGCCTTTATCACTGAAAGTGGAAGCAGTATCTGAAATTGGCAAGACTAATCTGAAATATATGCTGAAGATTGTCCAAGAACTGAACAAGGCTATTTGTACCAGCTTACACGAATATTGGGTATGCGTGTTGTACATTGCATCTTTTCATTTTTTTTTAATAAACAGAATTGCTTCTTTTACTTATTTAAGGCATTTGGTTCTTATAGCTTGATGGAAACTCGAAGTCGGCTGAACGTGCAATGCTCCTTTTGGAATGCTATGCTGTCAAGGTGCTTCCATGGTATGTTCTGAATCACTTCATGTTTTATATGTTTGACTTTATTGACTTGCGAAATTAACATGAAACAATGCTGCAATGACTAGGTTTGACAATATTGAAGTTACCAACGATGTCCCTATGCATTTTGCATTAAAGATTTGGGATGAAATACAAGTCAGTACGCTTTTTAGTGACAGCCTTAATGAAAAGAAACTTCTAGAAACAACAATGAATGCAATGAATCACGCTGTCGCCAGCTGTTCAGAGGTCAGTAAAAGCTTGATACTGGATAAAGCCTTCAACGTACTTTCTTCAAGCACAAGTTTCCAACTCGATGAACCCATGCAACCTGCTGAATCTTCTTGTAGAGACGAGTGGATTATCTCATTATTTGATTCGGTAATAATAGCACTTCATCCTAAAGCACACTTGAATAACACGAACGAAATTTTGCAAATACTCATGAGAGCTCTTCAGAATGGTCACGTCCCATCAGCTCATGCATTGGGATCTTTACTTAACAAGATGCCCGTGAAAGATAACAAGTTAGGTGCTGACAGTGATGCACAATATTGTAGCTTGGAAGAAGCTATAGATATTACAGTAAACAAGTACATTGGCGATGTTAATAATGAGATAGGAGTTAGTAACTTAAAACTAAGCAACAAGAGTGATGGCTTAGAGCATGCTAGTGTCCATGCTATTATCGGATTAGCGTGGATGGG
Source organism: Tanacetum coccineum (assembly GCA_026074375.1). NCBI lineage: Eukaryota > Viridiplantae > Streptophyta > Magnoliopsida > Asterales > Asteraceae > Tanacetum > Tanacetum coccineum. The sequence continues at coordinate 10,344 of BQNB010080373.1, forward strand.
AAAAGGATTACTTATGCGAGGCCATGAAAAGGTAAAAGACGTGATCAAGTTTTTGCTGAATTGCTTGATTTCAAATGAGAGCATAGATTCATCAGCAGATTGTCAAGACCTAATGAGAGCTGCTGCAGACTCGTTTAGTATTATAATGAGTGATTCCGAGGATTGTTTGAACAAAAGGTTACATGCAACCATAAGACCCTTATATAAGCAGCGGCTTTTCAATATGGTGATGCCAATCTTGCGATCATCAGTGGTTAAATCTGATTCACCAATCACAAGGTACATAATGCACCTTTCTTGATTTCTTTTTAATATTAATAATGATAGCTTGAGATAGTTACTCTTGAATATAAATAACTTGCAGATCGATGCTACATAGAGCCCTTGCACATGTCATAACTAATACTCCACTAAGTGCTATTATGGGTGAAGCCAATAAGGTAAGTTCTACATAGTCTATATATCATATGAAGTTATGTTCTTGTTTGGTCATTTATACTTACATTTAAATCAATGTTTCGTTGTTTGCAGCTCATCCCATTGCTGATAGATGGTTTAACAATCCTGAGTGAAGATGTTCAAAATCGAGATGTTGTATATAATCTTCTCCTTGTTTTATCAGGGATATTGACTGATAAAAATGGTGAGACTCGTTAAGTCCTTTAGTTTAAATATATATTATTATATTCATAGGATGATGCGAAAAGTTGAATTGGGATTTAGCTTATTTACTTTGTTATTCTTGCATGTGCAGGTCAAGAAGCTATAGTAGAAAATGCGTACATCATCATCAGGTGCCTCAACAAGCTTGTTTTCTACCTGCACATGATGGTATAACACTTGGTTTGAGTCATTTAATTAACCTACTTTATTTATTATAATTATATATAGTCATTTTGTAGTTAAATTATTATTTTGTGACACGTGCAGCTGGTACGCGAGACGGCTATTCAGTGTCTGACTGCCATGTCAGAGCTGCCCTATACTACGATATATCGTTTCAGCACAGAGGTTGGATTTTGTTACTAATCACTTGACAAAATAGACAACTGTTTATCTCTGTATCTATGTGTTATATGGTATCTCCCTTTCACATATTTGTATTCATTTTCAGGTGCTACAAGTGTTATCAAGAGCGCTTGATGACTCAAAGAGAAGTGTGCGACAAGAGGCTGTCAAATGTCGGCATGCATGGTTAGATTAATTCAGAATGTCTTTTGAGGTTTCTTCATTTTTCCAAATATACGTGCAAATTTAATTATTTTTTTCAATTGTAAACAGGACTAAAATCTCATCTTGAAGTCTTCCTTTTGAAAAGCTTTCAACAGAATTCTTCCATGGTGACAAGGTTTTTGCCCCTTATAACACTATCATTTCCAATAATGTCGTTATGTGCAACACTTGGTGTATATAGATGTCCTTATGATCTCTTCAATTTTGCGGCAGGTTCACTGTCTTCACTAATCTACATGCTCATCGTCTGGTACTGCTCTGTAAATAATTCGTGCATCTAACTCTAGAAAATTTTGGACGGAATCTGCTACCTATCCGTGTGTATCTGTTTCTTATTTATGTTATACAGTTTTGATTCTTTATATTTTCAAATTTGATTTGTGATTGTATTAAGAAGTTTGTGGCGGATTCTTCGTATATTCTGAGACAGATTGGTTTTGATGTAAAAAGTTATTGAAAGCAGTCTTTACTCATCTGTCCCTGCCTCCGGCGGGATTGGGTATCGTTGTTGTCGTTAAATCTTTACTCATATGTGTTGTGTTTTTTCAAAATTATCGCCTTAATGTATCATGTATTATTTTCCTTGTTCAAAAGGGGAATTCTATATTCACACGTTCAGAACTACATACATACAATCAAACATGTTTAGTGTCGGAGCAAATGATCTATCAAGTTGTGTGGCAGTGTTCTTTACCATTCACAACAATGAGGATGAACATGCTCATTTATATCCATTATAAGATAGCTTTCTAACATTCTTGCTATTTTTAGCGACGATAATTCAGACAAGTTGAGTTTGAACCTGTTGATACGCTCTGAAACTTGGTGCACAAAAAAAAAAAAAAGCCAAAGCCAAAAATACTTGAAATAATCTTAGCTGTATAAATAAAAAACCCGAATAATTGTAAATACTAATCTATAGCTGCTAAGTGCTAACATTGCTACGGCACATGCTTATACCATTTGACCCTCGTCTCCTAAATGTACACCTTTTTAACTTACCAACAAAAACAAAAATGGGCAAGAAACCAACAGAAAAACAACTCAAAACAATTTCAAACATCCGTCGTTTATGTATTCCTGTTTTCTCCTGCCCTTTTTCCTACTGTTTATATGTCATTGATATCAATCAGACACCTCATATTCAGCACCACTTGATTGATCCATATCACCATCATCTTGCGTGTCCTTTTGTTGTTCATGGTAGCCATCTTCCATGTCCATATCACCATCATCTTGCGTGTCCTTTTGTTGTTCATGATGCCTCCTCCTCTTTGAACCTATATAACTCTGTACAAACTCCCTATGTCAAAATATACGGAATAACTGCATACACGTTACAAGATATGGGAGACAAATGTACCTCAGATTCTTTCATGTCTACTGAGACCCTTGATCTTTGCCTTACAGTGACACTTGCTGGCACAGGGAAATGTTCGACCTCGACACTACTTTTTCCATCCCTGGCTCTCTTTTTCCTTAACATAAGTTTTGTTGGCAGAGGCTGTATAAAAAATAAAAATTAGCACAAAGTAATGGATAACAGTAAAGCTTGCAGCTAAGCAGAGTTTATTTTACCATGTAACGAGCTTCAGATTCACCAAAAGCCACAAGGAAATTTGTAGGGTCATCTGCATCCTCACCGCGAACCTGTTAAAGCAACAAATGCATACAAGACCATATCAGTTTGTGGAATCCATAAACCCCACAATTTTAAGGGAACAACTATTTGATACATACATCCCAGTGATATTCGCGAACCCACGTATAAGAGATATCCTCGCCTTCATCATAAATATCTTTGGATAGCTGCAACAATTAAGATCTCAAAATATATAAACAAAAACGCAAGGAACATGAACACCCATAAAGGAATACTTCACAAGGGCTAATTTACCTCACCAACCGAAGGAACCATATAAGCCAAAAATTTGTCGGGTTTGGCTGAACCAGAGTTAGTTGCCACAAAACTTTTCATAACGGCCTACAACAAAGAAAGAAGTCAAAAACAGCGGTGTAATAGCTTTCTGAACCACATGATAATGCAACATACTGAGCCACATGGTAATGTTTTTATTTGCAACACAAAATGCAAAGATGTTACCTGGGCTTCATGGGCATCTCGGACAGACTTGTCCATCTTGTTATAGCTTTCTGAATCAGCCATAGGAGCGCCGTCAAAGGTTGCCACAACAAACTGATCATTCCACCTATGAACAATAAATCAGAAATTAGCATCAAAAAGAAGAATAATTAAAATGGTCAGAGATGCATCATCTGATAAGTATCTAAAAGGGAAAGCCACTAAACTTCGTTATTTAACAGTAATAATTTTGTTTCCTTTCCAGTTTTTAATCATCCGTTTCCCGTTTGTTAACATATGCAAAATCTTATTATACAACACAAAAGACCGTCGCCGTACTCAAGTTCAAGGACATTAAACGTGCTCTACACGTTAGCAGAAAAAATCAACGCAGAGCACATAACAGATTAATGGCGCTTAAAATGTAGATTATACAAATCCTTACCGTTCAAAATCAGGAAATAGAGGCAAAATTTCCACAGGCTGCAGCTTTTTATTAGTAGCATGAACAGGAAGTGATTTGCATGCCTCAAACGACGACACAATATCCTTGATTTTCTTTTCCCTGATGCAAATAAACGTTGGTCAACAAAACAAAGTCAATGACCATATCCAGACTTCATTCTTTATATATAACTGGGAAGGTATATAATATACCTGCTATCTAAACTATCTAGTAAATCACGTCCTCTGAGTTCTCTTGCTTGCTTGTCAGTCAAAGACTGCAAATTTCATTAAAAAGTGTCAAAATTTATTAACAGGATACTAAAACACGAGAAGTTTTGTGCATTTATACCAACCTGTCTAGTTGTGTCGGTGCTAAGAGGAGATATGTATTGTGTTTTTACCAACCAAGACATGCCTATATCTGTAGGGCGCTCCTTCCTTTTCAGGCCATTCTTTTTAGTAGGGGTTGCTGAAACATCCTCCTGCAGCAGTTTGTCGTCCTCTGGCGCAATATGTAATATTTGATCCTTTGGAGCACTAATCCAGGTAAATAAAGATGGAACACGTTAATGAACTATGGCTTTAAAAAGGTGCCTATTTTTATAAAATAACAAAGAATAAACAAGCTATTACTTGTATACACTGAGATCAAGTAGGTCAAGCGGTATTCCAAGGTCTGGCTCAACGTACAAATGAGGTTTGTGCACATTTTCCAATGAAGTGATGCCGTATTTGACAGCTCTGCAAAGATCGATCATTAGATTCACAGAAAACGTTACATATAATATTTTCTTACAATAAATCAATTGGGTATGCTATCTATCTTTTCTTGCACAATCTTGCAATGGTAATATGAAAAGAAACGGGAAGTTTTTAAAACACCGTCTACTCTTAACAGTAACTTCCCACTCATGCTAACATGATCTTTAATAAATCTTCACTTTTTAAACTTTTACTCAAAACACCAACTAAAAACGACTGCATTTATGACATTATGGCGCATAGTCATATAAGTCTTCTCATTTAAGACTTTTACCAAAACACAATCAACAATATCTGTTTGTTAAGTAAGGAAATATATGCATACCGTTCTTTGTCTCTCCTTAAAGACAGAAACTTCGGCTGAGCTGTGACATCTGGTAACTCATCCCGGAACCTTCAATAAGCACAAACAAGAATAGTACATTCAGTATTATATCTACAGAAAAACAGAATATAAAGGAAACATGACGTACAATACTCACTTCAACTTGCAGATAAAAGTCGTCGGCTTTTTCAGCCGATTTTCCGCCCTTTCACCATTCAATAGAGCAGTAGCCCTCCTATCACCCATTTGTGAACCGCTAACCGAACCATGTGGTTTCATCCCCGACGACAATATATTAGTCTTATGAAGAACCTTATTCTGATATTCCTTCAATTGCTGCCTATGCTTCTCCGCTTGCCTTTGCTTCTCAAATTCTTTCTTCTTGCGTATCCTCCTCTCTTCTTCCGTCTCAACCCTACGCGCCCCATCAGTTCTCCCAGGCATCGGCGGCTTCACATGCGATTTCGACTCAACCTTTTGTTGCACTTGAACCTGTTCACGCGCTTTAGCACTAGACCCTTTATAGTCATTCGGTGTAACGTCTATCACTTGATTAGTCACAGGCACTGAAGAAGGCGGCTGTGGTGGAGGTGATGCAGGAGGTGGTGGCGGTGGGATTGACTCGCTAGGTGGGGCTGGTGGTGGAGGCGGTTGCACCTGCGTATACTGAGTGGACGGAAAGTACATTTGCCCCTGTGGCGCAGGCTGCAAAGGTGGTGGCGGTCTCGGTGGGGGCGGGTACGAAGAATACTGATGTTGTTGATTTGGAACATGGTTTAAAGGTGACGGTGGGGCAGGATATCCGCCCGGTCGAAAACCCGAATTGGGATAGTTGTTCCAATTCGGGGGAGGCATCCGAGGAGCGAAATTCAACCGCTGTGGTGGTTGTAGAGGTGGTAAAGGGTAAGGTCTATATGACGTCATGTCCTACGTAATCAAATTCTAACACAATTAGGGTTCTATCTATGTTTTCACTAAAACCCTAACAAGAAAACAAAAACATAGAAAAACCTTAAAAAAACAACTTTAATCCTGATGTTTGGATTTTAATATAAGTACTAGGTACATGAACAACATAAGCTAAGAGGGTGTTTGTTTCGGCTTATATAAGCTTATCATGTTATATAAGCAGAAAAGTTTCAAGATAAGCCGCAAAAGGTGGGCTTATGAAGCATAAGCCGAAAACCAAATAAGCCATAAGCCCGCTATATAAGCCAAAACAAACACACAGATAATGAAACATGATCAGTTGTACGGAAAAAAACAAAGAAAGAGACTTACAGAGATTTAAGGTACGAAACAATAATGTCGGGATCGAATGTTTGTGTGTGATGAATTTAAGGTTCTTTCTTTCTTTTCTTGAAAAAGGGTTTAAGGTTGCCGGAAAAAGTGACCGGAGATTAGTAAAAGGTTTGGGTATTTTTTTTATCGGGGTAAAAGTTAAAATTATAATAGCTTTCAGAAAAATCCTCCTTGCTTTTATATAACAAAAGATAAAAAAAAGGAAAGGCCCAAGCCCGGTTTGTTGGTTGGGTCCATTAGGGTTTTATGGTTTCTAGTATGTTCATGTAATACTATAAATACATATCAATAATACAATACCCGACAAGGGTTTTCTATCATTCTAGATGGTATAAGCCATTAAGATCCTAAACCTTAATCACGTATCTTTCGCTCAGAAACACTAACCTTCTTCACAAAATCGTTGTCCTCCGGTCATCGGCAACTCGTCGATGATTCAGAGGGATCCCTAATTCCTTATTATTTTATTTTGTTTCCACCGTTCCAAAGAATAAAGGATACAACTCTTTTTTGCCCTGTCATAAAAAAAATCATGATTCGTAATTTTCAACTCACGATGGGCTCAAAAGAATGGAATAGGAGTTATTGGTGCTACGTTTGTTTTGTTACCAATACACATGTGTGTTTGTTATCACACCCTACGTTTGATTGTTTTCATTAAACAACAATAAATGTTGTTCATCTTCAAGAATTGATGATGTTTCTAGCAGATCGAGAGTTTATCTATGCAATTTAAAGTTTATTTAAAAAAAAGTTATGTTTTGTCAATTGTTATTGATTTGTGTTGTTTGTGCTAAGGTCATAAATCCACACAACCACGCGTGATTTGTGTTAGTGATTTGTGCAAAGGTCACAAATCCACACAATCGTGATTTGTGTAGGTGATTTGTGCTAAGGTCACAAATTCACAAAATCATATTGTTTTATTGTTTGTTTGTTTTAATGTTTTATTTTGTTCTCTGCTCCAGTCCGAGCTTTCGCGATTTCGCCGCTCGGAGAAAGCTCGGACTGCGGGGGAGTATTAGACGGATTAGGCCCAAACCCGGTTTGTGGGTTGGGTCCATTAGGGTTTTATGGTTTCTAGTATGTTCCATGTAACACTATAAAAGCATATCAATAATACAATACCTGACAAGGGTTTTCTATCATTCTACAATTATCTCTTTCCCATTAAAAAAAAGAGAACCTGCTAACTTTAAACTTACCATACGAAATATGCCAAAAAAATACCACTAAAAGTTAAATTCAAAAATTGATAAGAAAATCAGAACGTAATCCTATTTTTTTGGCTTTTAGTACATTCGGTGCGCAAAATGTATCATTTGGGCACCAAAATTGGCGTGACAACATCTTATTGGCTTTAAATTAAGTATGCTACTCAAAGTGTTCTTGGAAAAAAATTGTAACTTTCCTGGGGATGAAAGGGAAATGGAGCATGACATTTTTTCTCTTCCGGTAAAGCTTTTTTTTTCTAAAGGATTATTAATGGCAAAGTATGTCGTGAATAAGAGATGGAATGGATCTATAACTTTAAGATTGTTTTTATAATCGCAAATAACTATAGTGACCACTTTTGCAACTTTTCAAGGATTACTTTTGCAACATGACTAAACTAGAAAGACATTTATTGTTACGCAAACAATCCTCAAAATTAACTTAGGGATTGTTTTTGTAATCGAAAATAAACGGTTGAGACTGTTAGTGAAACTTTTCATGGACTCTCTTTGCATCATGGTTAAATCAGAGGGACTATTTTGCCTTTTTACCCACATTTTAAATGGTTCACATAACAGTTATTTTACTTTGTTAAATTGTTTAATTGTTTATATTCAAAATTTTGTGACCTTTTTACCTAGTGAACAAGAGTCGGTCCGCGGTGTATTATTACTCAATTACCTAAATTAATAACCTCTGAGCTTGTCGTTGTTATATACATGTTCTTTGTATCTCTTGCCCTTGTAGCTCTATAGACGAGTAGGCTCTTACTCGGCCGCTATTTAGGTAAAAAGTGTTTGTTTTCCGCATCTTTGCCTCAAATATATGTTTAAATCTGCCGTAACAAGCGCGCTGAAAGTTACTTTTATGTAAGTAATTGCCTACACAACAACCTACGTTTAATTTCTTCACACGAAATTGTAACATATCTTGACAAATGACAATAGTCTACATGGCTTAAAACTTGAGAATTTGTAAGTTGTTAGTATTTATCTGGATCAAGTATAATATGGGCTCAAATTTTAGGCTGATACTTGGGATTTGGCCCATTTATCATCTTGTAGGTTTTGTATGTCCAAATTTCCCCATTTTGGAAGACAGTTAAACAGTTTGCTCGAATGTTAGCATTTTGCAATAACTCTCAAATTCACAAGCTCTCCTAAACCTAATGACTTTTCGACCCACTGAAATAATACACTATTTTGAAGCTTATGTATGCTCGGCTCATTAAGGATCGTAGTGATACTCCCCAACTTGTTAGACAAGGTCTTAACCGGCTTATCATTTTCTTTGATATTCCTCAAATTTAAAGACAACGCGACCATGTAACACGGTTTCATATCTCCGACCAAAGTACCCAACAAGCAGCGATAACCGGCTTATTGTTCTTTTTGTTACTATTAACATCCAACCTCAATTCTTTTCTTGCAAACACGACCCACGCCCTTTGGTTAAAATCTAAACTCCATTTAACCATTTTTAGCATCGTTTTTTTTAACGGCGGATTTTATTAAACTAGCAAGGAGCTAGGAAGAAAAAGAATTACATAAAAGTTAACATCGAAGCCAACTAACCCAACTAAACTTTCTCTTGGCTCTAACATTACACCAAGACTAACTATATTATCAAATAAAGTCGCCTTTTTAAAAATACTCGACGCGAAGATCACAAAATTTCGATATCTCCAAATGTGCCACCAAGCAACCAAAAAAGTAGCTTCCAAATACTCTTTTACCTCTTTTCTAAGCTTCAATGAAGCTATCCAACCCAATCTTGATAAGACGCAAAATATACAACCGGCAGACCCCACCACATTAAAATATTCGAGAATATAACCTGGCAACATTACAAGCGAAAAACAAGTGACTCGTGGACTCAACATTAGAATTACATACCGGGCAATGAATGGAAGACAACTCCAAACCTCTTAGCGACATAGTGAGACGAGTTGGGAGTTTATCCAAAGCTAACCTCCAAGCCAAAATGTTAACTTTGATAGGAACAAACTTGATCCATCTCGTAGGAGCCCCACCGCAAATACTAAGTTGCTCGTCGATAAATTTCCTGGCCGAAGCAACTGAAAAAAGACCCGAAGGGTTTAAAGACCACACCCAACAATCTGGTTTCGTTGTTAACTCCACGAAGTGAGTAATCTGATGCAAATCCTCCATTTGGCTACTCTCAGCACCCCCCCTTGGTTCTCTTCGAAACCCACTAGATAGGCCATTAACAAGTTTATGACCAACAGAGACCTCCTTCATTCATTCTAAAGCAAACAATCTAGGGTAATCATTTTTTAACAGTTTACCATCTAACCAAGGATCCAACCAAAACATGGTTTTATCACCGTCACCCACCCTTTTACTAACAAAAGACATAAGATCAACACCATTCTTGTTTAATTGAATCATACCTTTAACACACTCAATCCATGTAGATGATTTACTAGACGGAGGAATTCGATCTAGGCTCCCATGGAAACCGTGAATAGCCTTTACAACCCGCACCCATAATGCATCATGTTGAGTCTTAAATCGCCAAACCAATTTAAATAAAAGAGCTCTATTCATGGCATTAAAACTATTAACTCCTAGCCCACCGACCTCTTTATTTGCTAACACCTTATCCCAACTTACCCAAGCCAACTTACGATCACCCCTTACATTGCCCCGAAAGAAGTTGCTTCGCAACGATTCTAGATTCTTCAACACACCGGAGGGGACCTTGAATAAGGAAAAATAATATGTTGGTAATGAGCCAAGCACCGACTTGATGAGAGTTAAACGACCCCCTAATGATAAAGTCTTCGTTTTCCATTTGGAAAGTCTAGCACTAATTCTATCCACGATCATGTCCCAGGCTTTAATTTTCAACATAGAAGTACCAACCATCACTCCTAAATACTTAAAAGGAGTTTTACCAATGTCACACCCAATTAAGGTTGCCTTTCTCGAAACCTCTTCAGTTTTGACGCCACCTACTCCAATGATACTACATTTATGCAGGTTTATACGAAGACCAGAAGCTAAGAAAAAGCATTGCAATATTCTAACAATGTTGAGCAAGTTTTCTTCGTTCCATTCACCTATAAAAACTACATCATCGACGTAGAAAAAAGATGAGAAAGAAAAACCGTATCGTTAGAGCCAATCTTGATACCTTTGAAAAATCCTTGATGCATAGCCTTGGAGAATGAAATATGTAGAGACTCCATAATCAAAAGAAATAAGAATGGTGACAACGGATCGCCTTGACGAAGACCCTTATGAAATTGGAATTCTTGTGTAGGACTTCCGTTAACAAGCACCGAACCTGTGGAAGATTTCAAACATCCCATAATCCAACCCCGCCACTTTGGACCAAAACCGAACTTTAACATAATTTCATCAAGGAAATCCCAACGAACCGAATCATACGCTTTTTCAAAATCTACCTTGAAAACCATTGTCTTTTTTTCTTATAATTGCATAACGCAATCGCCTCATTAAGGATCATCGGATCATCTAGAATCTGTCGACCTCGAATAAAAACGGATTGTTCGTTGCTTATTAACCCGTCAATTACCATACTTAGGTGATTAGCAAAAATCTTTCCCATAATCTTATATTGGCACCCAATAAGGCTCATGAGCCTATAATCTTTAACTAACTTTGCATCGGTAATTTTCGGGATCAAAGCAATAAAGGAAGGATTACAACCTTTAGGGAACTTACTTGTATAAAAAAAAAACTTTATAGCTCAAATTATATCCACCCAAACTACATCCCAGAATTTCCGAATGAATTCAAACGTGAAACCGTCAAGACCCAGGGATTTATCCACACCACAATCCCAAACCGCCTTTCGAATTTCATCCTCTGAAACATTGCTTTCTAAATCCATAACCTGGTGATGGTCTAGCACATGAGGAAAGTCACACATATAAGATATTCGAGAATTAACCAGAGCCGAAAAACGATTGGCAAAATGTTGATAAAATTCATTTTTA
>BQNB010080374.1:7947-29954 GCA_026074375.1 Tanacetum coccineum
ATAAGAGGGCTCAGTGTGTTATCGCTACTTAGGCAAACACGTAATCATAGTATAAAATGTACACTTGCATCTAATTTGTAAAACAAATCATGTTCTCGTCCCAACAATGTAAATCATTTAAATAATTGTAAAACATGGGGCTATGAACTCACCTTAGTCGGTAGTTCTCCTTGGATTGCAAATGCACCAAAAGTATGACAAATAAGATACACCGTTAAATACCTAAGTAAGTGTGACAATTATTAGACTACAAGTTTATGATTAGGACCCCATGTGAGTTTGAAATATCTTTGTAAGTTCATACGTGGCCATGTCATCGTTCCTTGTGTGGCGGTGCTTAAGTTGGAAAGTTTTTCTAAATGTTGATCTAGTTGGTGCCCGAAGGTATAACTATATACAAATGCGTACATACGCATACATATATACAATATGAAATATTCTTTGTCGTAAGTGTTGGCTCTCGGAAGGACGTACGATTATATATAATCTATTATATATAAGTATAGTGTTTATTAATAAACATTTATATCAATCGTGTTAATAAAACTTGTCGGTTTATTTGTGAGAACATTCCAAGTATTCCATGTGTCTTATGTTTAATAAAAACTCTTTATTACACCATTTACCCTTAACTTCTCAAAGTTACACTTTTAGTCCTTCTGGTTTCCAATTCTTACACTTATGGTCCTTATACTTGCAAATCATATTTCAAGTCCACTAAGTTTCCCAAAATGTCAAAAAAATAGTCCTTCAACTTATAAAAATAGTGAATTGGCAGCTTTAACCCTTATGTTTCAATTTTGACACTTTTAGTCCCTTAACTTGTAAAAATTGTATTTTTAGCCCGATTAAGTTCTAAAAAGTGGCAATAGGTTTTATTAAGTTCCAACAAGCAAAATAAACTGTTTTGGCTTATACATAAGCTCGGATGGGATCATTTTAAGCTTATTGGGCTTTTTGGCCCAATAAGGCCCGTTAAGCTTTTTGAAGGTCCAAAAGGGTTTCCAACTAGTTTTTCATATAGATTAAGTTTCAAATAAGTGTTCTAACTTTAATTAAGTTGTTTTTACTTATTGGCTTATACAATAAGCCATAAGCCTCGTAAATGGGCCTTTGGGCCCATTAAGAGTCCAATAAGTATTATAAGAGTGTAGGCTTCACATACTTAGGTCCATTAGCATAATAAGCTTCCAACGTGATTATACTTTCCGTTTTAACTTATTAATAAGTTGCGTTGCCCTTATTGGGCTTGGGTCAGCCCAACAGTAAGTTATAAACTCAATGTTTGTTTTCCTTATTCTTGTTTCGTGACCCAACCTTAAGTCAACCAATAAGCTTTAGGGCTTAATTAAGCTTATTTTAGGTTCTATCTTATTATTAAGCTATTTAGATTTTCGAGTTGGGCCTTATGGCCCAAATGGGACTCGTTAAGGTTTATAAGACCAAAGTAGAGTATCACAAATTTATTAAACTCTAGTTTAGGTTGTTTGAGGTTTCGCTAAGTTGTAATATTTATGAAATAAGTATTGTGTCCCATAAGTTCAAACCGAGTAATTACCCCGACTTCTTTTGGACTCTTCGACCCAATGGTAGGCGTACAAATCCATTATAGCTTTAATAACATTTGACTAGACCCAAAACTAAGGCAAGTGGAGATATTATTTTAGGGCAATGATGACTAGGCTGTGAGGTCACAATATGCATGAACATGATTTTCCCAACAGTGAGCCAACTTAGGATAGTATAAGATCTCTTTGTCTCTTTCATTTTCTTATTGTCAAAACAACTAATAGAAGTTCCTAGTTTATATATGAGTGTCGTGTGAATTTCTTGTTTACGTAGCATGTACACTTAAGCACCACACAAGTTAATATGACATGGGTTCGAGTAAGTTGTATTCAAGCCGAACCATGTTCCGCATGGTTCGTTAAGTAGTTATTTTCTTGCAAAAAGAACTTGTTCATGAAGTGACGACATGAAACCAGGACTTAGGGTATGATAAGTTAATGTATGCACAAAGCTTAGGTTTTTAGTGACTCTTACAACTCTTTGACGTGGTTCGAATAGGAAGGATGGAGAACCCAAGATGAAACCCTTATTTCTATGTCTTGACCCGAGAACCCCTTTCAAGCTTAACTCTAGATCCCCTTAAGAGCCCTTAACCTACAAACCTTAACTCTTGAAATACACTTCGAACTGCCTTAGCTTGTAACGTAAATGGTACATATGTGCTTACACCTTGTTGGGATTCGAACTTATAGAAACCTTAATGGTTTAGAGTGAGTCGGGGGTAAGTTAGGAAGAAAACAAGAGAGAATGAGTTGGGGAGCAAAGTGTTCACAGTTGGGTTCATGTGTTTAGTGTTTAAGTTGTACCTAGTCTTCTTTGGGTGTGTGTGTGGCGTCTGTTGGCAGCAACACAAAGGAAAGAAGAAATGAAATGTTTGCTTTGTTAGTGTAAGTTTGATGAAGTCTTCACAAGTGACTCGTTTATACTCGTAGTTACTAGCAAACCACCTAACCAAAACTATGTTCGTTTTATTTAGGAGGTCCAGTTTTAAGTACAAGCATGCATGGTTTAGAGGTCAAGTTTAAGTACTTAGGCTAGTGATTTAAGGTTTTAAGCATCTTTGGTTTCTCTATGGTCCTTGTGACGTGAAGTATTAGAGACAACAAATCAAAACTAGATTTTGTAAAAGATGTTACTAGTCATTAAGTACACATCCTTAATGAAACAAAGATGGTACAAGATTTAGGGAAGATATGTGTGTGCTTGTCTTGTACTTCGTGTAGTGAGCTAGGAGGGTAAAAGATCAAGTTTTGATATTGTATAAGTTGTATTAGATATCCTAGTACACTTCATTAATGAATTTGGGTTTGTACAAGGCTTTGCCAAGTTTAAATTAAGCACATGTTGGTTTATACTTATAGTGTAAAAGGAATTAATTTGTTTACTAGTATGTTAGGGTATGACCGGCCCTATGAGGGTTAATGATACAAACATAAGTTAATTTTTTTTGTGATAAGGGTATAAAAGTGAGCATTGATTTGAGTATAGATGAGTTTGGGTGTTTTCGGGTATGCCTAAACGTGTTTTTATTGCGAAACGTAAACGTTTCACGTAACCAATAAAAATAAAATATGAAAAGGTTAATAATTATTCTCATAATAATTATATAACACTTGCTTGATGTAAACTTTGACTTGTTTGATGTCCGTTTACGTTGTATGATTATTTCTAGTCTACGCGATTTAGCTTAAAAGTTAAATTAGAAGTAACCGCGTATCAGACTAAAATAAATAGTGACGAATAATAGGAGTCGTAAAATGACCCAAAATTGAGAAATGTTACATGATCACCTATGCATAATATAGGAAGGACTATGCCATGTTGAGAGTAGTCACCATGTAACATTTGTCAATAAATCCATTTTTACTTACATCCTTGAAAAGCAAAGTTTTGTGTACGTATTCATAAAAAGCGTTTACTTCTAGAAATCGAATTAGTAACTATAGCAACTAAGCAGACCTTTACTCCTTTTTACTATAAAGTTGACATCATCTTATACCAAATCCTAAGCCGAGACACATTACTAGTAGCCCTAAGATAATTTGTTATCGAATTTGCTCGCCATTAGAGAATCTACTAAATCACCCATTCAACATAGACTTAATGCTAGTAGAACTTGGTAGTCTCGACGTCATAATCGGTATGGATTGGTTGGCAAAGTACCGAGCTGTCATTGTTTATGCCGAGAAAATCGTTCGTATTCCATGGGGAAATGAAACGTTGATCGTTTGTGGTGACGGAAGCGACAAGGAAAACGGAGAACTCGTATTGAAACATCAATCTCGTGCACTAAAACGCAGAAGTACATGCTAAAAAGATGTCCTATCTTTTTGGCACATGTTACTATAAAGGAGATTGAAGACAAGATGGAGAAGAAGCGACTTGAGGATGTACCGATCGTTAGAGATTTTTCCTGAAGTATTTCATGAGGACTTACCGGGTCTCCCTCCGACTCGACAAGTGGAATTCCAAATCGATTTATACTGGTGTACACCTGTAGCACGGGAACACTTATTCGATTGGTACTATCAGAAATGAAGGAATTGAAGAACCACTCCAAAGAATCTTCTAGCAGGGCTCATAGGACCTTGTTCCTCACCCTGGGGAGCTCGGTCTTATTTGTCAAGAATGTAGGATGGATCATTTCGAATGTTCATCGACTATCGGGAATTAAAACAAGCTGGCGGTGAAGAATCGTTATCAACTCCCAAGGATCGACGATTTATTTGATAAACAATCAAGATCCAGTGTTTATTCAATATAGACTTGCGATCAGTCTATTTTTTCAACCCCAGCTTCGAGTACGGGAAGAAAATATTCTGAAAACAAGCAATTCAGAACTCGGTATGGTCATTATGAATTCCAAGTTATGCCATTTGGTTTGACGAACGCACCGACGATATTCATGGATCTCATGAACCGCGTGTGCAAGCCATATTTGGATAAATTTGTAATTGTCTTTATTGATGATATCCTCATCTATTCAAAGAACAAGAAGGAACATGAAGAGAATCTTAAGGCAATTCTGGAATGGCTAAGAAAGAGGGAGTTGTATGACTAAGTTTCTCTAAATGCGAAAGGGGGAAATTTTTGGCTACCAAGGTAAAAGTTCTCGGCCACGTGATATGATAGTTCAAGCATTCAGTGTTCCGCCAAGATCGTATCCATACAAAGGATTGGGCATCTCCTAAGACACCAATGGAGATTCGTCAATTTTTAGGTCTCGCTGGGTACTACCGAATATTCATCGAAGGATTTTCAAAGATCGCCAAGTCAATGACCAAGCTTACTCAGAAAGGAGTTAAGTTTGATTGGGGTGGCAAGGCAGAAGCAGCGTTTCAACTGATTAATCAGAAGTTGTGTAGTGCATCAATTCTGGCTTTACCTGAAGGAAGCAAAGATTTTATCGTATACTTCAATCAAAGGTTTGGGCGTTGTGTTGATGCAAAGAGAGAAGGTGATTGCTTATGCATCACGCCAATTGAAGATTCATGAGAAGAACTATATGACTCATGATTTAGAACCTGTGCCAGTGGTGTTGGCTTTAAAAAATCTAGGTCACTTTCTGTATGGGAATACCAAGTGTACGGTGTTCACAGATCACAAGAGTTTGCAACACATTCTAGATCAAAAGGAGCTGAACATGAGACAACGTCGTTGGTTAGAGTTGCTCAGTGATTACGACTGTGAGATTCGTTATCACCCAGGAAAGCAAATGTTGTTGCTGATGCTTTGAGCAGGAAAGAACAAAATAAACCATTAAGGGTTCGAGCCTTAGTCATGACTATTAGCTTGGATCTTCCTAAACAAATTTTGAATGCTTATGCTGAAGCACGAAAACAAGAGAAC
Source organism: Tanacetum coccineum (assembly GCA_026074375.1). Lineage (NCBI taxonomy): Eukaryota > Viridiplantae > Streptophyta > Magnoliopsida > Asterales > Asteraceae > Tanacetum > Tanacetum coccineum. Next base: position 13,366 of record BQNB010080374.1, read on the forward strand.
ATCAAGAATGAAGATGTTGGAGGTATGTTGATTGAAAATTCAAAGGATCCAGAGAAACTTAGAACGGAGAAGTTGGAACCCCGTGCGGATGGAACTCTATGCTTAAATGGCAAGAGTTGGTTGCCATCTTATGGTGATCTAAGGACTGTGATCATGCACGAGTCCCACAAGTCAAAATATTCTATCCATTCGGGTTCTGACAAGATGTATCAGGACACGAAAAAGCTATATTGGTGGCCCAATATGAAGGCCGACATCGCCACCTATGTTAGTAAATGTTTGACGTGTGCTAAGGTCAAGGCTGAACACCAAATGCCATCGGGTTTGTTGGTACAACCCGAGATACCTCAATGGAAGTGGGATAATATCACGATGAATTTTATTACGAAGCTTCCTAAGTCGTCACAAGGTTATGATACTATTTTTGGGTGTTTGTGGACCGACTTTCTTAAATCTGCCATCTTCGTACATGAGGGGAAACTAACCCCTTGGAAAAGTGGCAAGGATGAAAGAGGTGGTTACGAGGCATGGGATACCTGTCTTATTCATTTGTGATCACGATCCTAGGTTTGCGTCAAATTTCTAGAGGCCACTTCAAAAGGTCTTGGGTAAAAATTTGGATATGAGTACTGCGTATCATCCAAAAACTGACGGACAAAGAGAGAGGACTATTCAAACCCTCGAGGATATACTACGTGCTTGTGTAATCGACTTTGGAAATGGTTGGGTTAACCATTTGCCATTAGTTGAATTTTCATATAACAATAGCTATCACGCTAGCATTAAGGATGCACCGTTTGAAGCACTTTACAGTCGAAAGTGTCGTCCATCTGTTTGTTGGGCCAAGGTTGGAGAAGTTCAACTCACTGGTCCAGGAATAGTTTAAGAGACGACCGAGAAAATCATTTAGATCAAGCAGGTTAGTCAACCGTTAGTATTGACTCGAGTTTCATTATGTGTTATAATAATTATGTGTTTATGTGATCTTATGTGAGTTTGGTTACAAATCCATTGAGCGTGATCGTCTCATGGTGATTGAAGTTATGGTTGCTATGGATATTTCATTATGTTCACATTTTAGTGACAATGAAATGATGGTAAAATTTTATGTGTGTACGTATTTATATGTATATGTATACGTATTTGGATAATAGGAATTCACGAGAATAGAAAATTTTGGTTTAGAAATTTAGTTAATAAATTTTAGTATTATTAAGTTAGAGAAATAAAGTATGAAGTGAATTTATTTTTAGGTATTTAAAACTAGTTTTATTTAGAAGGAGGTTTAAATAAATAAAGGTATTTATAAAAATAACAAAATTAAAGGGTTTTTGTGTAAATAATAAAAATAAAAAAATATATAAAGGGGTGTTGTTCGACCGGGTATAGGAGAGAAACAAGGAAAGGAAATCAAATTTTAGTCCAACTATAACTCTAATTAGGTAATTATCTAAATCTCTTTTCCTTCACTATAAATACAAACCCCTCACCCCTATTTTTTTTATAAAACCGGACGAACCAAGGAAGAAAGAAAAAAAAATTTTTTTTTATTCAAGATCAATTTGGTGATTTAAGGTTTCAAGAATCAAGGATTAAGGTATGTTTATAAACTTTAATGGTTTTAACTTTCTTTTAATTCATGTAATAATAAAGTGATGGAAAAATTAGGGTTCATAAAAATCTATAAATTAATGATGTTAAAAACCTAATTTATAAGTGTTTTGGGATAGATTAGATGCGTTTTAATGTATTCGGTTAGAGTTAGAACGCGATAAAATTTAAGTTAGGGTTGAGCAGAATTTTGAGTCATCTTGTTCGTATGTTATCTCAATGATGGTAACGTGTTTTGTCATGAATCTTATGTCTATTGATAAGTTCAGAGAGTCTAGTTTCCAAAAAATCTAGCCCCGAAAGGTTTTGAGGTCGGGAAGTTAGTCAAATAATTTTTGCAAGAAAAGTTGTTAAAACAGTAAATTCAGGCCTGATTTCGGGGAGTAAAACCCCTACTTAAAAGTCAAATAAGAGTTAGCCAAAAATCGTGAGTCATATTTTAGGTGTCTATTAACTCCAGATCAAAGGGATAAGTCTAAAAGTGTTTCTAAGTATTTTTAAGAAAATCAAACTTTTCAGTGCGCGTTCAGGTCCGAATCTGAGCACTTTGTAATGATGAATTTTTATAAAATAGTTTCACTTAATATTATTTTTTTCTATAAAACTCATTAGTCTTCAAATTCATTGGGGAACTAGGGAATGCAAGGAAAACCATCAGTTAGGTGTTTTAGTATTTTATTTGTGGTAATAAAGTGACTACAAATTTCTGCCGAAAACTAAAAGGTTGGAAGTTAATGGTTAAGACTATATAGAGTATGAAAATGATTTGGAGATGCATATAAAGGATTATAACTTAGTGTTAGGTTTAGAGGTCATCTATTTTATTGTTACATTGGCTTGGGCATTTGCCTAACCGGTGTAACTTGTGTTTTGTTTATGATTAGATTGTGTGCAAGATCTTGTCAAGTAAGCTGAGCATCAGGTGGTGTTCATCGTCCTATTATTATTATGTTTGCATATAGAAATTGATGCAAAATATGTTTCAAAATGTTTGATTCTGTGTTATATGGTTCAAGTTACACATGGATTTTAGTAGCTATGATATGTTATGTGATGCATGTTGTATGTGTTGCATGTTCTTTTTTTCGGGGGGGCCTACTTTGTGGGCAAGAGGTTTCGCCTACTTTGTGTGGGTATGAACCTGTGCGGATACGGTACCAAGAGTCTGGGTTTGGGGATAGCATTCCTCTCCATGACTATTTTTGTGATTTGGATCGGGGGACACGTTCCGTCCCAATTATGATTGCTTGTTTGGGACGATTGCATGTTAGCATGTATAATAGTCAGCTTAATTGTCCTGTCATGTTTTGTTTTTTTGTATAATCACAGTAATTGAATTAAATCTTTTGTTGGTTTCGTAAAACCTATGACTCTCACCAACCTTTGTGTTGACGTTTTAAGCATCATTTTCAGGTGAGCGTTATGAAGATACTAAAGTTAATAAAAGTGGCTAGAGAGACCATTAGGCTGCATTGGAAGTTCTCATTTGATTTTGTTTCGTATTTTGTTTGCATGAATTCTTGGATGTTTTTAGTAGGTTTGTGAAACATTGCCCTTGTATTGATGAGACCCTTTTTCATTAATACAAGATGTCGTTCTTTTGTTTTCGGTATTGTCATGACACATAGTGTCTTTTATTTCTAGTTATGCATGTAGTGATTCTCTATTGTTGACACCATTGTGTTGTGATGATATCCATGATGTTACGCCTCATGTTTCCGCCTTGGCGGGGTGTGACAAATTGGTATCAGAGCCAGGTTATAGAGAAGTAGGTGGTTTGGCCTAGATTATAACCTAGGAGTCCCTCATATAGTTGCATTTTAGGGTTTAAGTGTATATGCACGTATCTACTATATTTTCTCGCTACTTAAAAAGTGTAATTTTTCCTATTTTTCATTACTGCTATATAATATAATATATATATTTTTTTCATTATGGGGATCTAATAGTATATACCCTTCTTGTGTTATTTTAGTCATGTCTCCTCCAGCTCGTGCGTCTCGTGCTAAGTTTCATTGGGGAACCGCCTTCGCAAAACTGGAGCAAGAATTTTATAATACAGTGTACAAAGCTCTAGGATGAAGCATACGTAAAACGTAGCTTCGAATACCAAAAGGCTTGTATCCGTGCCGAATTGAAGAGAAGTTGACCAAGAAACAAGTAGGAGGAAAATGGATCCTAGTAAAGGAGATGTTGATGATTCAAATGATGGAGAATCTCTAAATTCCTGATTACCATCGTCTGGAGGAAGAACCAATTGAACAACCTGGGAGCTTTAAATAAGTATGGATTTGTTGATCACCCAGAACTTCAAAGGAATGAATTTGCTCTGCATCGACTACCCTAACGAGAAGGCAACATGAATGGTTGGTTGATTGAGGATGAGGATGAGCCTCTAGAGCATGAAGCATCAGATAAGGAGGTTGAATCGGATCTTGAGTCCACTGTAAGCAGTAAGCCTAAGTGGAAGAAGATAGCTAAAGCAGATCCTGACCGCGCGTCTCGCAACTATCCATATTGTTCTAAGTGACTAATATGTTTTAGCTTGTTTTCTTTTCCTTTTGACGTTTGGAGCCATGTTAGGAATGTTATTTTCAACTCTTGGATTTTGAGTATTTTAATATGATAAAAGTGATTATTAGGGTTATTCCCTTGTGTGAATTGTTGTTTTCATTTTTGAAATTAGGTGCTATGTGGTGTGTTTATGAAGTGTCGTCATAAGAGGGAGTACAACTGTGAAAGGGGGCATCTATAATTATGGCTGGACCTAACTTACATTATACCATGTACCAAACTCAAAGGGTTGACTTGCAAGTATGATTACATGGATTATTGTTGATGCGTTGTATGTATGTATATGGTTATCAAAGAATATGATAAGATCATGATTCTTATTATATCGTCTAATGTATATAAATTTTATCTCATATAGAAAATGGCTCCATCACGTCAAAGCGGTCCTAACAACAACAACGAGGAGAACCCTGACATTGCTGCTATCGTCACACAGCAATTGCAAACCATTCTTCCTTAGATTGTCACCCAAGTGACGGGGGGGGGGGGGGGGGGGGGGCTAACAAACCGTGAATATGATAGTGGTGGGAATGGTGGAAATGGTGGGAACAATTGTTGTACCTACAAAGGGTTCATGACATGCAACCCCAAAGAGTATGATGGAAAGGGAGGTGTGATAGTACTTACCCGATGGATTAAGAAGATGGAGAATGTAATTGACAATAGTGGGTGTGCTGAGAATCAAAAGGTGAAGTTTGTGAACAAGGCTTTGACTTGGTGGAATACTCAAGTTCAAGTAAGAGGTCGTGAAGCTGTAATTAGGTATGTCATGGGCTTGATGTTAAGGCATTACTTCGGAGAGGAGTTCTGTCCTGGAAATGAATAGTGAAGTTGGAATTTGAGTTTTAGAATATAAGATGGTGGGAGCAATCATACGTGGCTATACGGATCGGTTTCATGATTTAGCTATGTTGGTTCCGCATCTAGTTACTCCTGAGTCATCATGCATCAAGAGGTACATAGCTGGGTTAGCTCCTGAGAATTCGGGGGATTGCTCCGAGCACCTAAACCAACCAAATCCAAAAGTACAGTTCTTAGAGCTGGAATAATGACTGAGGAGGCAGCCAGCTGTGGTACACTGACAAAGGTAATGAGAAAAGAAAAGGTGTGGAGAGTCAAGCAAGCAATGGACTGTGGAGAAATGAGGATAAGAGGGCAAAAGTAAGCAAAGGGTTTGTGGCAGCAACTACTCATAGGAATGAGTATGCTGGGTCTCTTCCAAAGTGTGCTAAGTGTTTGGCTCATCATCCTAAAGATAGACCTTGTCTAGTGTGCTTCAATTGTCAGAAAGGGTCACATTGCAAGGAATTGTCATTCGCCAATTAAGCAAGGGTGGCGCGATTAATGTGTTAGGGGGTGGATTTGAACAGGAACTTATTATGAGTGTGGGGAGTCGTGTACATTATCAAAATACTTGTCCAAATTGATTCTAGCACCTGGTCAGTGGGAAACGGTTGACTATTGAAGGAAATCGAAACTCAAGGAATAACGGGATTCAAGTCAAAGGAAGGGCTTTCAATGTAAATGCGGTCGACACTCTCCAAGATCATAACGTTGTGACGGTACTTTTTCTTTGAACCATCATTATGCTACTGTACTTTTTGATTCTGGAGCCGATTTTAGTTTCATTTCTACTGATTTTGCGCCCTTGTTAAATATGAAACCTAGTTTTGTAAACCCTTGGTATGTGATAGGTAGCTGCTGGTAGAAAGTAGAAGTTGATAGGGTTATTCGTGATTGCAAACTAGAACTAGGAACTTCCCTGTTCACTATAGATTTAATACCTTTAGGTCATGGGAGTTTTGATGTGATTGTGGGGATGGATTGGCTATCTAAGCATAAGGCTGAGATAGTGTGCCACGAGAAGGTGGTTAGGATACCGTTGGAAAATGGTGAGATACTTCATGTCCAAGGAGAACGTACTTCAGGAATCGCCAAAGCCTTAAGTAACGTGAAGGTAGACGACCAAAATTGAGTGATATTTCCGTAGTACGAGATTTCATTGAGGTATTTCCGGAGGACTTGTCGGGATTGCCGCCGCAACGACAAGTAGAGTTTCGAAGACTTACGTTTCGGGTGCGATGCCGGCTGCGAAGTTCCACATCGTTTAGCTGCCCTCAGAGTTTGCAAGATTATTCTGAGCAGCTTTCAAAAGTTGCAAGACAAGGGTTTTATACGACTAAGTCATTCTCCATGGGGAGCACATGTGTTGTTTGTTAAAAATAAGGATGGTGCACTACGTATGTGTATTAATTATAGGGAGTTGAACAAGTTGACTATAAAGAATCGTTATCCTCTCTTGAGAATCGATGACCTATTCGATCAGCTGCAAGGAGCGCGCTACTTCTCAAAGATAGACCTTCGGTCAGGTTATCATCAGCTCCGAGTGCATAAGGATGATATCCCAAAGACCGTGTTTCGAATGAGATACGAACATTTTAAGTTTACAGTTATGCCTTTCGGATTAACCAATGCACCCGCAGTCTTTATGGATGTGATGAACTAGGTTTGCAAACCGTATCTAGATAAGTTTGTCATCGTTGTCATTGATGACATTCTAGTCTACTCAAAGTCTAAGGATGAACATGAGGTTCATTTGAGGCTGGTGTTGGAATTGCTAAAGAAGGAAGAGCTGTATGCTAAATTCTCCAAGTGTGAGTTTTGGTTGCAAGAGGTGCAATTTCTTGGTCACGTGGTCAACCAGAATGGTATTCACATGGGTTCCAAGTAAGATTGAGCGGTGAAGAATTGTAAGCTCCTACAACACCATCTGAAATTCGATCATTTTTGGGGTTAGCAGGTTACTACCGCGGGTTTAATCGCAAATTGTCTCTAAAATTGCTAAACTCTTACTTTTACTGAAGCAGAAAACAAAAATTATGAGTGGGCGTAGGGATAAAAAATACAGGAAAGAGGCATTTCAAACTTTGAAAGATAACTTGTGTAATGTTCCAATACTATCGTTGCCTGATGGCGTAGAAGATTTTGTAGTATACTGCGATGAATCAAATCAGGGATTAGCTTGTGTACTCATGCAAAGAGGAAAAGTAATTGCCTATGCATCGAGACAGCTAAAGATCCATGAGAAGAATTATACAACACATGACCTAGAATTGGGAGCTGTTATGTTTGCCCTTAGACTTGGAGCATTATTTTGAGTGATACGAGAGTTAATAGTCTATATGAATCATAGAGCCTTTAAACACATATTCGATCAGAAGGAGTTGAATATGCGTCAAAGGAGGTGGATTGAGTTATTTAGTGACTATGAGTGTGAGATTCGCTACCACCCGGGTAAGGCAAACGTGGTGGCAGATGCACTAAGTAGGAAGGAACGAGTGAAACTGAGACGTGTACGAGCAATGGCTATGACTATTTAGTCAGGGATAAGAGGGATGGTACTAGCGGCTCAGGGCGAGGCATTCAAACAAGAGAATGTACTCGCAGAAAGGCTACATGGTTTGAATCAACAGATGGAAAGAAGGGAAGACGGGAGTTTATACTTTTTAGATCGTATATGGGTTCCGTTAGTAGGAGGTGTGCGAACGATAATTATGGACGAAGCTCATAAGACTGGGTACTCTGTACATCCTGGAGCGGATAAGATGTACCATGATCTTCGAGATATGTACTGGTGGCCGGGAATGAAAAGGGCATTGCCACTTATGTTAGCAAGTGTTTGACTAGTGCAAAAGTGAAGGCTGAGCACCAAAGACCATCGGGTTTATTGCAACAACCTGAGATACCAGAATGGAAGTGGGATAAGATCACTATGGATCTTATTACCAAGTTACCTAGGTAAGTGGTGTTTTTTTTTTTTTTTTTTTAGGGTATGATGCGTATGGGTAATAGTCGATAAAACTTACCATATCGGCTCATTTCCTAGGCGATTCGTGACGATTTTTAGTACGAAGAAGTTAGGAGATTATACATTGTTGTAAATTATGGCAACAACATGGATTGGTACCAGAAAGCGTTGGGGACAAGATTAGACTTGAGTGCTGCTTATCATCCTCAGACAGACGGAAAAAGTGAGCGTACGATACAGACTTTGGAGGATATGTTAAGGGCGTGTGTTATAGATTTTGGTGGTAGTTGGGATGTCCATCTACCATTAGCCGAGTTTTCTTACAACAACAGTTATCATTCGAGCATTCAGTGTGCTCCATTTGAAGCATTGTATGGAAGAAAATGTAGGTCACCCGTTCTGTGGGCTGAGATTGGGGAAGGTAGTTTGATTGGGCCTGAGTTAGTGCAAGAGACGACCGACAAGGTAGTTTTGATCAAGGAGAAGCTCAAAGCGGCAAGAGATCGTCAAAAGAGCTATGCTGACAATAGACGTAAGCCCCTAGAGTTTGAGGTTGGAGATAAAGTGTTACTGAAAGTGTCGCCTTGGAAAGGCGTGATGCGTTTTGGGAAAAGAGGTAAGTTAGCACCAAGGTATGTAGGACCATTTGAAATCCTTGAAAGGATTGGCCCTGTAGCCTATAGGTTAAGGTTGCCTAAGGAATTGAGTGAGGTGCACGACACATTCCATGTGTCAAATTTGAAAAAGTGTTTGGCGGATGCTAATCTGCATGTGCCATTGGACGAGATCAAGGTCGACAAAACTCTTCACTTTGTCGAGAAACCCGTAGAGATTATGGATCGTGAGGTTAAGACTTTAAAACGTAGTAAGATTCCTATTGTTAAAGTCGTTGGAATTCAAAGCGTGGTCCTGAGTTTACATGGGAGCGCGAGGACCATATGAAAGCTAGGTATCCCCATCTGTTTGTTGCTATTGCTAGTGAATCTAGTGGTTAAATCTCTGTTTCTTTCTAGGGACGAGATTATCATAAGGAGGAGGATTACTATGAAAACTGTGCTTTGAGCAGGTTAGTCAAACCGTTAGTATTGACTTGAGTTTCATTATGTGTTATAATAATTATGTGTTTATGTGATCTTATGTGAGTTTGGTTACCAATCCATGGAGCGTGATCGTCTCATTGTGATTGAAGTTATGGTTGTTTAATATTTCATTATGATTAACATTTATAGTGACAATTTGATAAGGATGGTAAATTTTTGGTGTATGTATTTATATGGATATGTATACGTATTTGGATATTAAGAATTCGCGAGAATAGATATTTGGTTAGAAATTTAGTTAAATAAAATTTTAGTTATTATTACGTTAGAGAATAAAGTATGAAGGGAATTTATTTTTTAAAGTATTAAAATAGTTTTTATTTAGAAGGAGGTTTAAATAAATAAAGGTATTTATAAAAATAACAAAATTTAAGGGTTTTTGTGTAAATAATTAAAAAAATAAAAATATTATAAAGGGTGTTATTCGACCGGGTATAGGAGAGAAACAAGGAAAGAAATCAATTTTGTAAACTATAACTCTAATTAGGTAATTATCTAAAAGTCTTTTCCTTCACTATAAATACAAACCCCTCACCCTTATTTTTTTTATAAAACCGGACGAACCAAGGAAGAAAGAAAAAAAAGATTGAATTTTGGCTTCCCAAGGTACAATTTCTCGGCTACGTGATTGATAGTCAAGGCATTCACGTGGATCCTGCCAAGATCGAATCCATAAAAGATTAGGCATCTCCTAAGACACCAACAGAGATTCGTCAATTTTTAGGTCTCGTTGGGTACTACCAAAGATTCATCAAAGGATTTTCGAAGATCGCCAAGTCAATGACCAAGCTTACTCAGAAAGGAGTTAAGTTTGATTGGGGTGGCAAGGCAAAAGCAGCGTTTCAATTGATTAAGCAGAAGTTGTGTAGTGCACCAATTCTGGCTTTACCTAAAGGAAGCAAAGATTTTATCGTATACTGCGATGCTTCGATCAAAGGTTTGGGTGCTGTGTTAATGCAAAGAGAGAAGGTGATTGCTTATGCATCATGCCAATTAAAGATTCATGAGAAGAACTATACGACTCATGATTTAGAACTTGGTGCAGTGGTGTTTGTTTTAAAAATCCTAGAGACACTATCTATATGGAACCAAGTGTACGGTGTTCACAGATCACAAGAGTTTGCAACACATTCTAGATCAAAAGGATCTGAACATGAGACAATGTCGTTGGTTAGAGTTGCTCAGTGATTACGACTTTGAGATTCGTTATCACCCAGGGAAAGCAAATGTTGTTGCTGATGCTTTGAGCAGGAAAGAACGAAATAAACCATTAAGGGTTCGAGCCTTAGTCATGACTATTGGCTTGAATCTTCCTAAACAAATTTTGAATGCTCAGACTGAAGCACGGAAACCAGAGAACATCAAGAACAAAGATGTTGGAGGTATGTTGATTGAAAATTCAAAGGATCTAGAGAAACTTAGAACGGCGAAGTTGGAACCCCGCACGGATGGAACTCTATGCTTAAATGGCAAGAGTTGGTCTCCATGTTATGGTGATCTAAAGATTGTGATCATGCACGAGTCCCACAAGTCAAAATATTCTATCCATCCGGGTTCTGACAAGATGTATCAAGACATGAAAAAGCTATATTGGTGGCCCAATATAAAGGCCGACATCGCCACCTATGTTAGCAAATGTTTAACGTGTGCTAAGGTCAAGGCTGAACACCAAAGGCCATCGGGTTTGTTGGTACAATCGAGATACCTCAATGGAAGTAGGATAATATCACAAAGCTTCCTAAGTCGTCACAAGGTTATGACACCATTTGGGTGATTGTTGACTGACTTACTAAATCTGCCATCTTCGTACCAATGAGGGAAACTGATCCCATGGAAAAGTTGGCAAGGATGTACCTGAAAGAAGTGGTCACAAGGTATAGGATACCTGTCTCAATCATTTGTGATCGCGATCCTAGGTTTGAGTCAAATTTTTGGAGGTCACTTTAGAAGGCATTGGGTACAAATTTGGATATGAGTATTGCGTATCATCCACAAACTAGCGGACAAAGCGAGAGGACTATTCAAACTCTTAAGGATATGCTACGTGCTTGTGTGATCGACTTTGTAAATGGTTGGGCTAACCATTTACCATTAGGCAAAATTTCATATAACAATAGCTATCACGCTAGCATCAAGGCTGCACCGTTTGAAGCACTTTACGGTCAAAAGTATCGTTCATCTGTTTGTTGGGCCGAGGTTGGAGAAGTTCAACTCACTTGTCCAGGAATAGTTCAAGAGACGACCGAGAAAATCATTCAGATCAAGCGAAGAATTCAAGCTTCTCGTGATCTACAAAAGAGTTACGTCGACTTAAAGCGTAAGCTGATGGAATTTCAAGTTAGAGATAGGGTTATGCTCAAGGTTTCAGCTTGGAAAAGAGTAGTACATTTTGGCAAACAGGGGAAGCTAAACCCTATATATGTTGGACCTTTCAAACTGTTGGAAAAGGTTAGAGCCGTTGCTTACTAGCTTGAGCTTCCTCAAAAGCTGAGTAGGGTTCATAATACGTTTCGTGTATCCAACTTGAAGAAGTGATATGCTGGTGAACCATTAGCCGTTCTGTTGGATGGACTCCATATTGATGACAAGCTTCATTTTGTCGAGGAACCAATAGAAATCATGGACCGTGAAGTTAAACTATTTAAATGAAGTCGTATCCCAATTGTCAAGGTTCGATGGAACTCTATGAGAGGTCCTGAGTTTACATGGGGACGTGAAGACCAATTCCGGAAGAAATATCCACACCTCTTCACAAAAACCGCACCGTCGTCAAGTGCCGCGTCTTAAGCCTTGAGGACAAGGCTCATTTAACGATGAAAGACTATAACACCCCGTGTTTTAGGGTCATTTACGACGTCTATTATTTCACTATTTATTTCTAGTATTGTACGCGTTTGCTTTTAAATTGAAATCGTTAAGTTAAATCGCATAAGCTAAAAATTATCGTTCAATGTAAACGGGCATCAAACAATTAAATGTTTACATCAAGCAAGTGTTAGATAATTATTTGGAGTATAATTATTATCTTTGCACCTTTTATTTTTATTGGTTACGTAAAGTGTTTACGTTTCGCGATAAAATACGTTTAGGCATACCCGGAACCACCAAAACTTTTCTACGCTTCAACAAATACCCATTATTATACCCAATACCTAAAGTTTTATAAAAATTAACCTATGTTAACATTGTTAGTCAAATTGTACATAAAATAAATGAACTAGAACATACACTTTACTAGTTATATCTTTATACATTTAATCTACAACTTATACTTCAAGTAAATGCAAGATATTTTGTTAAATACCAAAAATCACCAACTAGCACCCTCCCCCTCCTAAATTTCATGGGATAATGCCCACCTAAGGGAACAAAGAGTTCACAATTCACCAACTTGATCTTTGTACAACATGAACCTAATTAAACCATAAGACTTTCACAAGTCTTGACCAAGACTTTCCCTAGAAATCCTCATCATGTCTAAGACTTCCTATGCAATATTTGACTATTCTTATGAGTATATAAGGCCTTAATTAGTAAAAAACACACACATATTTCATTTCTTAAGGTGAAACAACACTCTTTTCTCTCTTTGTTTTGCTCCAACCGATGGCACCACACAAAACCCTTACAAAATCCATACCAAAATTTATTTACCATATTTACAAGTATTTTTACAACATATCTAAGATATCCTAAGGTGTTTAGAAGGTTTGTTTTGGTGTTTACAAGTGTTAAAACAAGAAGGTTTAAGATTAGGGTTTTGCTTGGATTTAGGGTTTTCAAGTGTTGAAAGCTTGGGTTTGTTTGCTAAACAAGAGTTTAGATCATATTGTTCATCACTACACATCATATTAAGGTTACCTAAAAACTTTAATCTCTTTACATTCATGATTTTATGTGCATATAATGGCTATGTAGTTAATCGCCATCTAGGAAACTTATTTACATGTAAAATGGAATTTTTACTTATGATCATGGTATGATATACTTTCTTATGTGCTATATTATTGTTAAGAACATGTGAGAATGGAAGTATATACACTATATGAGTTTGGTTTATGTATAAAAAGTGTATATAAACAAGTTACTTAAAAAGTATACTTATGAAAGTTTATGAACAAATAAGTATGTAGACTTATGGATCTTGTGATTCTTGGACAATATTTGGATAAATGATGGACTAAGGACCTTAAGTATGTAACATATGTGATATTAAGTGTTGTAATGGACTTATAACAAGTGTACTAAACTAAAAAGTTACAAAAATCAAGTTTAAACATGTTTTTAACAAAAACCTCAAAGGGTCTGATCAAATTCGAATTTTCACATATTTATTTTATAATTTTATAAAATACTACATGTTACAAGGATCGTAGGCATATAAAGAACTCGATGGAGCTATAGCGAAGAAGATACAACATTTGCAAGTTACGCGATAATAAACGCGTTTATAAAAAAAAATTTATAAAAAAAATTTAAGATTCACTTCTGATACATACAAATGGTTATTTTTCTCAGATAGTACATATTTTTAGGATTCCAAAACATGAAGAATCATAATTTTTAGATCAATAACGAAGGAGTTATGAATTACGCAAGTTTACGATAATAAATACTTTTATAAAAGTTACTATTCACATCAGATATATTTATTTTGAAAACATCATTAATTTGATAAAACTTTTAATTATGAAGACGTACTCGAAAGAATCACTAAAAACGGAGTTAAAACGAATAAAATACAACGTTTACGAGTTTACGACGACTAATTTTATAAAAGAATATGAACAGTAAAAAGTATTGTTCACCAGTAGGTTGAATATATGAAAATGTAATATTTTGATAACTCGTCTTAATACGAAAGCGTGGACATAAGAAACGTAAGAAACAGACTTAAAACGATAAAGTTACGCCGTTTTTACTAAAGAGATATTTATAAACGTTTTTACTTTATAAATATGATTTCATAAACACAATTAGATGGTGATGTAGCTATATAAAATTGTATATGGTATTAGTTAATCAAAGTGCTTAGTACTCATACGGCCTATAATCAATTAGGTTGCATTCGGGCGTATTTGTGACGCATTTTCACGCATTTGATTTACATTGTCGATTTACTCACTCGAGGTGAGTTCATAGCCCCATGTTTTTACCTTTATAATGATTTAAAAGTTTTGGGGTGAGAATATGCTTTGTTTTACAATTGGACGCAAATGGACATTTCATATTTAAACTGATTACGTGTTTGCCTAAGTAGCGATAACCCAATGAGCCCATTATCATGAACTGTTAATTACTTGTTGTGAGCGCGAATGTTATAAATAGATCTATTTGGGATTGACATCCCCGTTCGGGTGAGGCATGCTCACTGTGCCGGTATGCTGGACAACGAACGTATACCATGTCGGATTTGGGAGGTTGCGGGTTAGAACATCATCACGGGCAATGTTGGCAATTTATATTGCAAGTCATATATGTCGAGCTTCAGTGTCATGAGCTTAGGGAAACGTAATCACATTTTATGATGTTTGCATCTGTTGCATTATCTTGGGGAAATCTGGCGGTCCTACCTTATACATTTTACAAACCTGTGAATTCACCAACATTATTGTTGACGTTTTAAGCAATGTTTTCTCAAGAGATCCATGAGGTACAAGACTAGGGATACATTGGTGGTCGTTATTTTGGAAGTCGTATGCATTAAAGATTTGGTTGCATTACATTTTGGGGATATATTTTGTTATGGACTAAAATCTATGTATTTTAAACAATGAACAAGTAAAGTTTCGGACTTATGTAACAATAATTTGTTAAATCTAATGTATCAATTTTAAACGACCTTTAAATGGTCGTTCTTATATATAGCTTGTGTTATTGATCTATGAAGTACCATCCCAGACCCATATTCCGCTGCGACCCAATTTGGAGGTGTTACAGATTGGTATCAAGAGCCAAGGTTATAGAGAACCAGGTCAAATGTTTTTGCTGTACTATAACCATTTTCAAACATTGCATTCATACAAAGGGGTTTTTCATGGGTCTTACATACACTAGTAGTTGCTGTCACACCCCGCCAAGGCGGAATCGCAAGGCATGATCATTAGGCATCATCACAACACAAGGCATCAAAATAGAGAAAACTAAAAATGACATTCAATAAACTTTAAGATTCAAAGCGTGTTATGACAACGCCCAAAACAAAAATCCAACATATAATGCATGAAGAACAAAACATAACAAGTTTAATTGAAAACTAAAACAGATAAGTCATAGACTCTGCATGCAAGCCTATGGTCCAGCTAACTCTTCTTCCTAACTCTTCACACGTTTTTCTCACCTGAAAATGATGCTTAAAACGTCAACATAATTGTTGGTGAGAGTTACAGGTTTAAGACTCATATATGACACCGCGATAAACAAAAACAACATTTACGAACATATATGCATGGCTATTCTATCACAAAAATCAATTCACAAATGACTAGGGTAGATCATACCCCGCCATCCTAATAATCCCTCTCTTCTGTCTCTGCGCAAGACTAACCCACTTGACTAGCTAAGTCTACTCGAGTTACACACTAGGTCATGTCATCCTCACATACACATACCTTTCCACAATTCATAACTAGGTCAATGCCATCTTCACATACCCATGCCTTACCATAATTTATATCACATAGCAATCATGTAGTTCGACACTTAAAAACACATACCACGGTTCATAATTCAAAAACAGTTTTGCATCATTTCCATCCTAAAATATAAGTAAAAAGTAGGACTGTAAAACTCACCTTGATGCAAGCAATCCAAACTCTTCAATTAATCGTGTAAAGAATCTAAACAAACAATACACACATATGTTACCATCGATTAGGTCACACACCCAAGTCGATGTAACAATTACAACGATGGATACTCTACATCCTATCTTAATTAACTCTTCTATATACCCCTCAAGTTTCCTTATAATCTTTACTTCTCAACTTTTTGCATTTTACTCAGTTTTTATAGTCACAAGGTGACTCTAAATAAAATACTTAAACACCTAACTGGTTCTTCTCCTTACACTCCATGCCTCCCCAATGAGTTGTGAGCTTCTATGATTTTTGGATAAAAATAATAGTGAGTTCAACCATTTTATAAAAATTCAACATCACAAAGTGTCCAGAACATGATCTAATTTGACCTTTAAAACGTTTAGCTTGAACAGACCCATTTAAACACTTAGGAAAATTCTACAAAAATTCCATAAAATCATATACATCATGAACATCCTACAGTAGCAAGCCCATCAATTAAAAAGATGTTTTGATATTATTTTTGACTTCATAAACACAACTCAGAATGTGCCCCTCAAACTTAGTTTTTGACAATGACTCTTGTTTAATTTATTTAACTAATTTCCCCTTACTTTTAATTTATGAAACCTATGGGGTTGGAAAGTAGACTCTCTTTAGTTAATGTTAGGCTTAAGAAAATCAATAAAAGCTATT
>BQNB010080375.1:0-29953 GCA_026074375.1 Tanacetum coccineum
TCTCCTATGTCAAATAATGCATCTTTAATTTCTTTTGAAGAAACATCTTTCACCAAAGAAAGGCATTCAACATCACTAATTTTGTTCTTGAACAAAGAGTAACATTCATTAATCTCATTAACCTCACAGCTTAGGCCAAGAAATTTTTTTAAATGGAGCACAAATTGGCCAGCCACCTCTTGACCCTCAAAACTTTTTCCATTCACATCTTGAACCTCTCAATTCTATTTCTTTGATATCTTCCTTTCAAGGTTTTATGAAAAAAAGAATTGTTCCTGTCACCAAGATTTAACCATTTGATTTTGCTCTTTTGAAACGAAAATTTTTCTTCATCTTCTATAATTGTCATATATTCTTTTAATATGGCTACTTCTGCATTTCTCAAAGTTTTATTATGAGGATCTCTGTCAATCTTCCTCTAAATGTTCATCAGCTCATCTCTAAACTCCTCCACTTTTTCAAACAAATTACTATTATGCCAGTTTAGCTTCCTCAAATGAATCTTTAAACTCCTTATTTTCTTAACTAATTGAAACATCTGAAAGCCATCAACCTTAATTTTCCATCCCTTCTCAACAATAGGAATAAAATACTCTTTATCAGCAACAAAGTTAGCAAACCTAAAAGCTTTCTTCTTTCTCTTCATACTATTAGGAATGATTATGACTGACTGACTGTGATCAGAAACTAGATAAGGATTAAAAATGACATGAGCTTGATCATATTTCTTCAAAAAATCTTCATTCACCATTACCCTATCTAGGTTTTTTAAAACACCTGTTTCATCCCCTTCTCTAGCCTTCTTTAGGTTCTTAGTCCAAGTAAAGAACAGACCAGAACTACATAAGTCTTCCACCTCAATCAAATTAACACAATCTTTGAACTCCTGCATTTCACTACTAACAAAAGATACTCCTGCAGAATGCTCATTAGTGTTAAGAATAACATTCATATCTCCTCTAATAATCCATGGCTTTCCAGTAGTAATTTGCTTGTATCTATTAAGATCAGCCCAAAGGTTTCTTCTCTTAATACTTCCATTTGCAGCATACACAAAAGATACAAAACTAACTGTATAAGAACTAATGTCCTCAAGGATACATAAAATTGTCTGCTCAGTCATATGAATACAGTTAACAATGACCAAATGCCTATTTTATCCAACAATTATTCTACACCCCTTACTACAAAGGTGAACATTAGAAATCCAATTCCATTTTCCAAAAGCTTTATCATGAGCTTCAGAAAGCTTTTTACTCTTAAGGTGAGTTTCAAGAGTAGCACATACCTGTAAATTCTCATCAGTGATGAACTTTTCAACTTCATTTTGCTTTTCAAAAGTACTCATACCCCTAACATTCCAAATTCCAATTCTAAAATTCATATTTACCAAGAAAAGGATACAAAAACAGTAACAACAACATTCCTGAAGTTCAAGTCTAATAACTTCATTCTCCAACTCCTTATTCTCCAATTATCCAACCAATCCCAACACCCCCACACTAACCCAAAAAACAACCCACCAAACCAATCCAACCCCCAACTCACACCTACCCACCCCCCCCACACCCCCTCCCCCAACCCCCCACCTCCCCCCCCCCCCCCCCCCACCCCCTCCCCTTTTCCCGCGCGATGTCTCTCACCGTGTAAATACTCCTCTATCCTCGCCTCGACAACTATCATTTTGATTTTGTAAGTCTAGGTACAGGAATATTTTCCTTTGTCTCGATTACTATAATCAAACTTTGCTTTAGAGCATTGTATGAAGTTCTCAAATCATTAAATTCTTTTTGAATTGAAAGAAGATCTTGTGATGCCAACTTTCATTTTAAAGAAGAAATTTGTTTTAAAAATTGATCTTTTTCGGCTCTAGAATCATCAATCTTACGAGCTAATTGTCATTCAAGGAAAACTTTAGTTTTTTCTTGTTTTTAAAAATATGTTTTGAATTTGTCCATTTTCTTTGAAAAGTCGACTTTGGCATCGTTAAAATATTTTGTTTGTTGAGCTAAAATCATTTCGAGCTCCATAATTTTTGTTTCAAAACTTGATCTATCGTTTTCTAGAAGTATCTTTTTCCCCTGTATCCCATTCAACATTTGACATGTCATAATCATACAGAGGGTTTGGATGGAAAACTCTTATGAATTGCGAGTCAAACTTTTTCTGTTTCATTGATTCAAACTTTTGAAAAACTTTATCAAACTTTTTATCCGCAAATTCAGACAACTGAGACTTCAAATTTTAAGCCTCATTTGATGTAACGTTTGAAATTTTTGTCTAAACTCGTGAACATTTGATTGAATCAAGCAGGTTTCGATAAATCAACTTTAAGTGTTCATTTTCTTTTAGAAATTAAGCGATATTGTGTTCTAACTCGATGTTGATGGTTTCAAGATCTTCATTGTCAAACTTGATTTTGGCTTTATCACTCCTTTTGTTTAAAACATGACCATTTTGCACGGATGTTAAAGATTCGTTTTGAGATTTCAGTTCAAGAGAAATGGAACGTGCCTCCTGTTTCACAACATCCTTTTCATACTGGGCACATCGTTTTGTCATTTCTTCTTTGACATCAGCAGCTTGTTTTGAAAGTTCAGTAATGGTCTTTTTAAGACAATGGCTTTTGGTTTCCAAAGAAGAATTTTATTCAAACATCTCATTCTCATACAAATGGCTATGTGAATCTGACATGGCTAACTCAAACTAGGTTTTGAATTTTTTTGAATGTCCAAAATTAAACATTTTTCATCAAACCCGTCTTCAAGAGATTGACATACTTTAAATCATCTTTCATTTCTTTAACAACACTCTATTCAAAGTATTTTAGTTGAAGATTGATGTCTCTAGCTAACGGTTCAAATTCTTTACACAATCGATTTTGTACTTTCCTCATGACATCATTTTCATGATTCTAAGAAGTGAAGATTTCATCTCGATTAATCTCTTGCTTTGAAAAACTTTGTTTTTCAAAATTAAGCATCGAATGCTTGACGAAGCAAAAGTATTTCATTAGAAGACTATTCCAAAGTTTTGGATCATAATTTTCTAGTTGAGCTTGTTCTAAATGTTTTTCAAGTTAACTTCTCTTCTTTTCAAAGGAACTTTTGTAGGTTCTTCGAATTGAGTCAAACCATAAACAATACCATGATACGAGAGTGGGGATTTTCTTTGTTTTACTTTTAAACATTTTGCTGTTTCACATTCTAATTCCTCTTTTGAAATGATCTTATCATCAACAGAAAAATCTTTTCCCATTTGGTTAATGTCATACAGACTTGGTGTTAATTCCTTGGCTTTGTGTAGGACAAAAGAGTTTTCAACATCATTTTGGTTCTCAAAGCCAAGGCCCTGTTTTCTTATATTGACGTTATCTTCTTTTGGAAGCAACATGTGAAGAGACTAAGCAGTCTGTCGTGTTTTTCAAAGTTTGTTATCAAGATCGGTTATTTGTTTCAAAAACTCTTGATTTACTTTTTCAAGTTAATTTTTTCTTTTTAAAAGCTGTTGGACATATTCATCATACTTTGCATTCTCCCTTATAAAAGTCTTTTCTTTTTGACAAGCTTGAGATTTAAGGTTTGAAATTTTCTCATTTAAAAGCTTAATCTTTTTGTAGTATTCATATTCACTTATTGTTTCTTTTGAGTTAAATCATTTTATTTTTGAGTTAAATCGCTTGACTTATTTAGCAAACTTAAATCGCAAGACTTAAATCACAAAACCTGTATTTCGCACAACTTAAATTGCAAGGCTTAAATCGCATAAACTGTATTTTGCACAACTTAAATCGCAAGGCTTAAATCACATAAATTGTATTTCGCACAACTTAAATCGCAAGGCTTGAATCACATAAATTGTATTTCACACCTTTTTAAATCACTTATTCTTAAATCGCATAAGTATTTCACAAAGTTAAATCGCACAATTCTTAAATTGCAAGATTTATAAATCGCTTGATTTTAAATTCATGCGATTTAGTTAAATCACTTAATCCTATTATTCTAAACGATTTAAATCGCGTAAATCCTGTTTATTTCGCTTGTTTCCCAAGAGAAACACAAAGCACAAAAATCACTACTTTTTAACGTTTCATTTCGAATCTTTTTGCAAAAAAAAGTTTTATAACACTAAAATTTTAATAAAAATCAAACTTTTATGGTTTTTAAGCATAAAGTTTCGATTTTTGTTGATTTCAAAGCACTTAAATCACAAAAAAAATTGAATCGAAAGTATTAAGTTTTAAGCACACACAAAACACCACTAAATCATCCTCGGTTAGCTCTTGATACCAATTGTAAGGTGTTTCTTACATACTTTCACACACTAATAAGCAAATAAAATAAGATAAGGGAGTGAGTTGGGTGACAAGAATAAGCTAGAGTGGAAAAAGGTTGTTTCTTGATATGAGTGATAAGCAAAACAAACACCTAGTTCTCTATACCTTATAAAAACAAATAAGGCTTGTCAACCTCTTAGAAATGAGGGAGGAGACTTCCTTTTATAAGGTAAGGAGCCTCTTACACTTTTCCTCTTTTAGCGGTGTGAGATATATCCCAAAAATAATACGATATTAGCTTAGGAATCCCGTAACTTATTTTCTAGACAATTAAAAGGTTCGTAAACATAAAATGACCATCACTCCATAATAACATAAGTTAATATTTTTTTCTCTATTTCTATGGATCTAAAAATGAAGTGGTTGCATGTCGTGGTTTTGTCAGTTTTTTCAGATATAATTTAGATACTGTTTTTGCATGCTTTGATTTTGTTGTTAATTTCATTAGAATATGTAGGGTGTAATGCTAAACCATGATCAATTCATTACTAAACATATGGATCGAAATATATAAAGAAATAAAGGAGAGGAAGAAAGGAAGAAAAGTATAGAGAAGAAAAGAGGGTGTTTAGATTGAACAATATTGTATGTAAAAACAAAATGAACAAACAACCCTTCTCCATTGTGAAGGGGTATTTATACCTAGATTCCTAACTTAGGACGAATAGCTTACTTGGACGGGTCAGGCTTGGGATTACTTGGGCTTTAGCCTGCAACACATGCATAATTTGATTACATTAAACAAGCCCGGTATCGTATCTTAGCCTATTACAACATGGATAATATAAAGACCGAGTCTTCCCGATTGAGTGACCGAGCTTCCATGTTCGACTTAATATTTTAAGGCTAACAGAATACATTGTGTGATTTGGATTATTCTTGTTTGCATTGCAGTTATTTAAAACGTAGGTGGTAACTTATATGATTGTGCCTTTTGGATTTGTTTTGAACAGAGCTGGTTTGGCAGTGATGGTTAGGTTATCCGGTCAGTTTTGGTTTTGGCTACGCAAAAAGCTAGATGGCAGAGAGTGCAACCGTCTTATACTGTTTCCGGGATAAATCGATGAGTTGTAATTTTGTTGTTGTAAAAATGCCTTTGCCAAAAATGTAGTCCACTTTTATGACGGCTGTAATACCTATACCTAAATAGAGATAGCGATGCAAGTTCAAAGCTACATTAACTGTAAATTAACTTGAATCGGCCTTTCATCTCTTATGAGTTAAATATTTATGCCAAACGTTTACCTTTGTGATATCTTTGGCATTTTGTGTATGCCTATGGTTGTTCCTTTTATATACTATATATGGTTTGCGTGTGAGGTAATTATTTATGCCAAACTTTATGCTTAAAGGATTAATTACTTGAATCTTTTTTTATGCTTGTAGTAGGTAAAATGTTATCTCGTTTGCGTAAGTCATTTCAGAAGATAGATCAATTATTATGCATAAATTCTAGTTAGAGAAAGAGACGTAGAGAGAGAAAGAAATGTAGAGAGAAAGAGGAGAATTTGGTATGAAAATCACATTGATAAAATGAGAACCAACACCCTCTTCACATGAGAAGAGGGTTATTTATAGTGCCTAGTGACTAAGAGATGCCTAAGACTAAGATGATGGGCCGGGCTTGGATTTGGATAGGGTTTTGGCCCACAACATTTACACGATTAGATTGAATCTTAAGCCCGTGTCCATACCTAGTTTATTACAAAGTTTCTAACATGTAAAGACCAGCACTGATAATAATGATCATTCTTTGTTCGACTTTATAATTTTAAGGCTCACAATCTCCCCCAATGGATCGGTTATCCTTTACTTTAAACTTCTTGGCAGTGACTTGTTTGACATTGTAATCCTTACCTTTTTATGGTATTTTCTCTTTTTCTTGAACTTTGCTATAGTAGGCTTTGTTCCTTCATTCTTTGTGATCTTTGATCTTGAGCCTTTGTCTTTTGACTTTATGTTCTAAGATCTTTAAATCTTTATGTGTTATGGATGCACTTCATACGAGTGACCGGTACTTGATCTTGACTTTGATGACCGACACTTGTTATCTTGACATTTTGCATTCACGTTCATCCTTGAATCTCCTTGTGCTTAGGACCAACATTCTCATACTTTGCATCATTTTGAAAGCAGGCTAACAATCTCCCTTAACAATATTTGTCTAACAATCTTCCCTTTCCAATTCCTGTACCAATTGTTAATGTTAGGGGAACTTTGAAGTTTGTGTAACTTTGAAGCTTTGAGTATGAGTATGTGGTAATGAGTCTGACAGTGCTGGATCTGAGGTGGATACTCCTTAAGTTACCGAATGTATAATGGTTAACAAATAAACACAAATATGTAAGAATGTCTCGTATATCCCTTAACTTTTGGTAACTTTAACCTCTGGTTCCATGAGAACCATTTTATAGTATATATATTATATCTGCGTCATTATGATTTAGTTCATGAATGAATCTCTTTAACAGGTTTTCTAGCTTAAACTGTGGTTTATCTAAAATTGACACGTCTAGAGACGCTAACGAAGTTCTTTGATATTTTACAGCCGTTCCTGAATCTGGATTTCCTTTCGAGATAGGATAACAACGAATTCAGGTGAATCATTGAAGTAAACTTTAACAATTTTGGGCGTTTCCCGTCAATTCTCAAAACCTGGATCACATTGAATTTCAAGTTAGCACAAGTTTGATTCATGAAGAATCTCATAAGTCACCTACCGCAGTGCTATTTGATGTTGACACTGAAAGGATTTCCATTTGTCATTGTGAAATAATAAAGACTATCACTCTGAATGTTCTAGCAAGATCACAAGGATAATGGATAGTTATCTTTAATTACACTTGTGAAATATAAACAACAAGTGTTTTACATTTTTGTTTCCTAATGAGATTTATATTTTGATCTCTTGGCTCTAGACTCAATTAGTGCGCTTTGGTTTTAGTGATCAGAAGCTAGAGCAAACTGCCACCTTTTCAATATCAATATCCTCGGAGTGAGAAGTCAATAGATAACATGTTTATCTCCGTGACAAATGAGACAAGAATATTTTGAGAGAAACTTGAATAGCTAGGAAGGGTTGTCCATTTCATCACTTGGTTCATGATGTCTATTCTTAATACCAGACATCATCTTTGTGATTCTGATAGCATATGTATTGACCTGGTTTCTACCTAAGTGTATGGAGGGCTTCTTTCTTTTCTCCCTTTATCATAACTTTTCTTTTTCATTTTTCAACCTCATTAATGTTTACCAAGACATCATTACTTTCACCATGTTGTGATTGTTCTGATGATAACTCATGGGCTTAGTCAACATTATTCCCTTTTCTTATTCATATCTAAATCATACCTAAGGACTTCTAATCTAACTATGGAATGTCTCTAGGTAGATCCCTCTGGTTCTGGTTGGGTCATGGGACTAACATCTAACCTTAACCGCCTTATGACTTCATAGACGTCGTGAATTAGTTGGTTGTTGGTATAGAGATCGTAACCATAAAACCTTTTTTAAACATCAATCAAAGTGTTGATATAAATCAAAGACTTTGACAATTTGAAAGTTTTATTTTGAAATACTCCCCCTACACATGTGCATCGATATTCAAAATTGTTCTCACATGAAAGTAAGAGTTGGCACTTTGAGTCTTATTGATCACATTACATTTTTTAGATCATATTTTAATCACATATTCTTCCCTTATTGGAAATAATAAATCGTTTAGTATTTGCAATACCAATTCATTAAAATTTGACATAAAAAATATCACAGAGATAAAATTGTTTAAGCATGAATTCTATGGAGCATTTTTATTTTGCTCCCCCTCAATTTCACACAATTATGACACTAGTTTGTAAATGACTTGTAAAATTAAGGGTGAGTCAGTGTAGAGCACATAATTTTTGAAAGATTATGAAATGACATTGAGTAATTCTTGAAAAATTATGCTCAGACAATATATTTTTTAAACAAAATGAAAAAAGCGAGTTATGTCAAAGTGTGTCTCTATCTAAAACAGATGGTTACTAAGCCGATAACGACGGTTTTTGAATACCCTAGAACAGATGCATCCGAGGACGCTAACAACGCTTTGCGAGTACCCTAGACCGGATGCAGCTTCGATCGCTAACAACATTTTTCGATATATTCACACTCTTCAACACCTATTTTTGAAATTGAATATTTCCTTTTTGTTTATGAAACATTTGCATATGTGGACCACACAATTTTGGAATATACCACTAATGAAACACTTGTGAAAGATATCACATGAATTGACATTAAGGCATTCTTGAAAAATTGTGCTCACACGTTGTATGTTTTAGACACTCTAAAATAGATGTTTGAGAATGTGTCTACATACATTTAAACTTGGTTTTAAAATCTCCCCCTTAAAAATTGATCTACTTATAAAAATGATCTACTTTTGAAAGATTCGTGAGGAAGAGAGTGTTGAACACATTTTTTTTTTTTCAGGAGTGATTGAACACACAATTTTGAAAGATTTTGAAAAACTTTTTGAGTAATTCTTGAAAAATTATGTTCAACAGTTTTTGTAAAACAACTGATAGAAGATTCATCTCCTTTCTTTATGATAAGGGCACTAAAGCGTACACTCCTTTGTGACATTTGGGTCCGGGTTGCAATCTGAATGTGATTATAAGCCATTGAAAATTTAGAAATGACATGTTTTGAAAGAATTTGTAAAACTTTCACTCGAACATTATTTACATACCCGTCTCATTGTTAAACGACTTTGGTAGGAACATAAATATTATTTATTCTGAGAGACATGTCGAGAAGATTCTTTTTGGTATTTTTGAATTTTATGATTTTGTATTTTCTTTTTGAAAGTTTTTCTATTTTTGTATTTTGCTTTTTATATTTTTGTATTTTGTTTTTAAAAAATATTTATAAGTTGATGTTTGATAAATCAAGCAGATTGATTTTCCAGAACCTCTAGTTCTTCTGGAGTCAAACATCTCATACCGAATCGTCCAACTAGGTACTCAAACCTTTCTTTCGAAAGAGCTTTCTTAAACAAGTCGGCTAACTAGTATTCTGTTCAGACAAATTATAATTCAACAATACCATTTTTGACATGTTCTTTTATGAAGTGGCATCGGACTGCGATATGCTTGGTATGGGATTGTTGAACCGGGTTGCACGAGATGTCTATGGCTCTTTGAGTCACAATATGTTGGTATTTTATCAAAGTGAAAGCCAAAATATGTTAGATGAGTTCTCATCCAAAGGACTTGAGCACAACAGGAAGATAGAAACACATACTCGGCCTCAGCAGTTGACATTGCAGTGCAATCCTGCTTCTTAGATAAGTAACTTACGAGCTTATCACTTAGGAATTGAATTCCACCAGACATAATTTTACACGTATCAAGACAACATGCATGGTTAGCATATGAAAAAGCTGTTAGTTCAAAACTGGTGTCCTTCAGATACAAGAGTCCCATGTTGATGGTCCTATTTAGGTATCAAAAGATCTGTTTAACCTCCTTGAGGTGCTTTTCAGTTAGCCTTGCTGATAATGTGCACAAAAACACGTTGCATATACTAAGTCTGGTTTGCTAGCTGTCAAGTACATGAGTAACCCGATCATGCTATGATATTTCTTTTGATCTATGGGTGTACCACTCAAGCTAGCATCTAGCTTAGGTGATGTATCCATTGGTGTAACAATGCTATCACATTTGTCTATACCATGCTTCTTTAGGATTTCTAAAGCATGCTTAGACTGATTGATAAAGATACCTTATGGAAATTAGTGGATCTGAAGTCCTAGAAAAAAATTGATTTCCCCTATCATAGACATTTCAAATTTTCTTTGCATTAGTTTTTCAAAACATTTTAATTATTTTGGGTTTGTTGACCTAAAAATTATATCATCAACATAAATATACACAAGTAAAATGTCTTCCCTGTATCTTATCGTGAATAAGGTTAGGTCTATTGTACCATTAATAAAACCTTTAGATACCAAGAATTTGGAGAGCTCATCGTACCATGCTATTGGAGCTTGTTTCAGTCCATAGAGTGCTTTCCTAAGAAGGTAGACCTTTTCTGGATGATCTGGATCAACGAATCCATCTGCCTGACTGACATACACTTCTTCTATCAGAAGACTATTGAGAAAATTTGTTTTGTCATCCATCTAATAGACTGTGAATGACTTGTGTGCAACATAGGCTATGAATATCCTGACTGCCTCTAACCGAGCTACTAGTGTGAATGATTCTTTGAAGTTTATTCCCCCTTCCTTTCTGTATCCTTTAACCACAAGACGTGCTTTCTTGCAAATTACAATGTTGTCTTCATCTTTCTTGCTTTTCCAAAACTATATTAAGCCAATAACATGTTTCTCGAATGGTTTTTCAACAAGATCCCAGACTCTAAGTCTATCAAACTGATGAATTTCCTACTGCATTTCTTCTATCCAAGCATGATCAATGATGGTGTTGTCGTGTAGGTGTAATTTATGCTTTCAAGTTTTAAATTTATATTTTGCCGACTTTACATAAAACAATACTTTTCACGGGCAGTGTACCCGATCAATGGGAGTTTCGTGGTAAGTAGGGTGTCGATCACTAAGAGCGAGAAACACTTTCAATTTATTAATACTTTAGTTTTCTAATCTAAGTTAGTCTAATATATGCTAAACGTATGTTAATTCCTAAATCTAATTGATAAGGGGGGTTTTCAGCCTAAGAGACTGGCACAGGTTTGGTGGTGACTAAAACAAATTTTTAAGACACTAAAACACACGCAAGCAAATTAATAGAAGATAAAAGAGCGGTCTAGCCAAATATAAGAAAATTGTACTAACCATTATTAATCCAATCAAAACGTTGGTTTGTTTATTTAGTGCAATGATTACTTATCTCGAAGCTGCATATCATTCTTAAGACTTAGGCGGTACTTCTTCCTAAGACCTAGACACGTAGAATTATGTCACAATTAAATGCATTCGCATAAAGCATCCTTATTTGCTGATTATAATCTATTTTAGGGATTAAAGCAATGGTGATCTTGTTAAACCCTAGCTCATAGAGACTTTACCCACTTACTGCATAACGATAATTCATACACTAGTAGTCCACTAACCAAGTCTTTACCAATTAATCAAGAACATACTTGTTGATACCAAGTCACCTTATGGTCCAACTAAGCTTACAATCTAAGGGCAAAGATAGGTCGTTATTTGTGATCCTATTGATCTAGATGTATAAATCACTATACGGAGAGTTATCCTGGCATCTAGATTACTTGGTCCGCATCACTAGATCCAGTTGAATGATAGGTCGCATACAAAAGCACGTAAACAAGTATATTGATAAACATAAACAAGCAATCAATGATAAATTAAGAAATCGAGATAAATAAACCAAACATTAAGATCTTCATAATAATGGCTAATACCCAAAGGTATTTGCCTTCAAACTTCATAATTAATACAAAAGTAATGATTTAGCCAAGGTAAACTAACCGATTTAATGAATGATACAAAAAACTGAACGATTACAAGAGTACAAGAAACTACACGTTGTCTCCTATGGAATTGATTACGTTGCTCGACCTTTTTTGCCCTTCTTCTCCTTTGAAAATCGACTTTTATGGTTTAGGTATCGAGAATATGATTTAGCACCCTTAAAACTCATTTTTGATTTTTTTATTTATAAGGTTTGGAATATGGTCGAAACGGCGTATTCAAAGTCTTAGATACGGCGTATCAGGGGTTTCTTTGAGTGGGGACCACGTTTGATATCTTCCAGTATATTTTATTTCCATAGAGCTTAAATACGGCGAATTGCCTTCTTCTGGATATGACATATTAGATCTTGTTTCCTTCGTGGTCTTTGGTAAGTGTAGGCACAGATACGCCGTATCTTCCTTGATGGATACGGCGTATTGTATGTTAGAACAGTAATATTCAAATATCTTCGTTTAAGCTCTAGAATGCGTGCCTTTTAGTTAATCTTCACCAAGTACTCCATAACTACTGCAATTCTCAATAATTAAACAAAATGGGTTAATTACATGGGATAAATGATGCTATAAAATAGACGTTATTTGATGTCATCAAATATTCCCACACGTGAATCCTACTTGTCCTCAAGTAGCCTTTAGAAGTTTATGAAAATGTATCCCTAGGGATTTTTCTGTTTAAGCATTTATTTGATCTATTACAAGTACACAACCAAACACCTCATGAAATAGGAAGATGAAAACACTCAAATCACTCAACTAATCTATGTGGTAACATGTAACTAATTCGCTCAATTACTCGGCCGTGACGAGTATTCTATCATAAGCTTGGCAAGGATACACATCTCCACCACTAAATAAACAAACCAACTTCTAATCGAATTAATGATGGCTAATACAGTTTTATAGTCATTAAGGTCATGACCGGACCCCCCCCCCCACTCTTTACTTCTATTAATATGCTTGTGAGGGTTAAAAGTCCTTGAATTTATTTATTTTTTTCAAAAAAAAGTACCACCACCAACCCCGTTGCCGCAGTCTCTCAGGATGGAACACCCCCCACTTTACCTGTTAGAATTAGGAATATAACTAACATAGGATTAGCATAGGCTTGACTTAGATTAGCATTAACTTAGATTAGATAACCAAAATATTAATAAATTTAGTTATTTAACCCCCCTTCAAGTGTTCGACACCCTACTTACCACGAATCTACCACCGACCAGGTACACTGCTCGTTAAAGTGTTGTTTCTGGTTAAGTCGGCAATCATAAAAATATACACCACACAATAACATATCAGGGATTAAGGCAATGGTGATCTTGTTAAACCCTAGCTCATAGAGACTTTACCCACTTACTGCTTAATGGCAATTTATACACTAGTAGTCCACTAACCACGTCTTTACCAATTGATTAGAACGTACTCGTTGAAACCAAGGTCACCTTATTGCTCAACTACGGCTCACCATCAACGGGTGAAGAAAGGACGATAATTATGTATCCAATTTGTCTAGATTATAAATCACAATATTGGAGAGCTAACCCCGCATTTAGAAACTTGGGTCCGTATCACTAGATCCAGTTAGAATGATCGGTCGCCTACAAAAAGCACGTAAACAATATAATGATAAAACATAAACAAGCATTCAACGATAAAATAAGAATCGAAATAAACCAAAACCAAACAATAATGATTTTTCATAATAATGGCAAATACCGCAGGTAATAGCCTTTAAACGTCATAATTGAATACCAAAGTAATGATTTAGCCAAGGAAAACTAACCGAGTTAACGAAGATACCAAAACTGAACTATTACAAGATATAAGAAATTACACGTTGTCTCGTATGGAATTAATCGCGTTGCTCGACCTCTTCTTCTCTTTTTCTCCTCTGAAAATCGACTTTTATGGTTTAGGTATCGTGAAAAAAGATTTTGCCACCCTAAACTAATTTTTAGATTATCTATTTATAGGGTACTGAATTCGATTCGATATGCGATCCAAAATTGTTGGATACGGTGTATTAGGGGTTCTTTGAGTAGGGACCACGTTTGATATCTTCTAGAATATTTTATTCCCATATAGCTTGAATACGACGTATTGCCTTCTTCTGGATACAGCGTATTGGATCTTGTTTCTGTGGTCTTTGGTGAAGTGCAGGCACAGATACCCCGTATCTTCCTTGATGGATACGGCGTATTGGTTGTCAGAACAATAATCTTTAAAATATCTTCGTTTAAGCTCCAGAATGCGTGCCTTTTAGTTAAGTTTTACCAAGTACTCCATAATTACTACAATTCTCAAATACAAACGATTAAGTAACAATTCTTTGCAATAATCATACAAAATGTGTTAATTACATAGGATAAATGATTCTATAAAATAGACGTTATTTGATGTCATCAAATATTCCCTACTTGAATCCTACATGACCTTAAGTAGCCATTAGAAGTTATTAAATGTATCCCTAGGGATTTTTCTGTTTAAGCATTTATTTGATCTATTACAAGTACACAACCAAACACCTCATGAAATAGGAAGATGAAAACACTCAAATCACTCAACTAATCTATGTGGTAACATGTAACTAATTCGCTCAATTACTCGGCCGTGACGAGTATTCTATCATAAGCTTGGCAAGGATACACATCTCCACCACTAGAGCTAAGGAGTAACAAGTTTATAAAGGTAAAAATAGGTTTTTATTATAAGGCTTAGGGTCGATCATTCTACAATCTTTCACCAATACCACACCAACAAGGCAGCTGAAGCACACATATATGGCAGTAACGACGGAATAGACATGTGTGTTCGATCACATCCTCATTCGAGTTTAACCAAGGGTTAGGATGAAGAATGATATAGGGTAGGGATCTTCTAACATTCACCAATAGTAATAAACCAACAAGGTAACTGAGACATGCATACATGGCTGTAACGACAAAATAGACATGCATGCTTGTACACATCCTCATTCGCGTAAAACCCATGGTTAATGATTAAGAAAGGGAAATAAATTGTTGTTAAACAAAAATTACAAAGCAAATAGACTAGGTCCAAGATATAAGTTGCTAGACACTTTTTCCCGACTGTTACCATGATAAAGACATAACTATTTACAAACATCTTGATCATTGATCAAAAACAACAACTTGTGTTAACATTCCCGTAACGGTCAACTTCCCAATCATCTCATACTTTACATACTTTACAAGACAACTAGCAATATCTACCACTTTATACAATACTCTACAACGTTGACTTATAAGATGTATCAATGAATAATCGATCCTTGATATAATTCCTTTGGTTTAAGCTTTTGCGAACGATTATCTTTGAACTTTCCTTCTCTTATTTTGTTGCGATTTTCTAATTTTTTGATTATTTTTTTTAACTATACTATACTTCGAAACTCGGTGTAATTTCACCATCTTCACGATCATAATAACTCCGGATAATTCCTTCGGTAATTCTTCATTCTTTCGACGTACCAATAATTGCGTTGGTATTAAAAATACATGAGTTTTGACTACTTTATACATTCCCATTTGCAATGTGCAAATTTCTTCTGAACCGTACCAAAGATAAAAAATTAACACAAGACTCAGGAAATACATACTTTACACTTTAAGCAACTAGCAACTAATAAATGGACATAATCTAACAGGGTAGGCTAAGGTGTAAAGGTGTAAAGGTGTAACGAAACAAATAGTTGGTGTTATTCCTAAAGAATTGGCTCTATTGGTTTTTCTTGGGTTATCTTACTCTTAAGATGAGAGTAAACAAAGGGTTTATATGGGGATTTAACTAACCAGTGTAGTTAGTTAATAAAACAACATATAAATGCTTTTTGGGTGTAATCCTAATTTAAAAAGTTACTCTATCTAAATCTATAGTACTCATTATTGTGGTCTCGAATAGATATACCAAGACAAGTTTAAAAGTATACAACATCACCGGCAAACTCATATTTTGTGGAATTTGGGTAAACATTTAGAAACAGATAAGGTTAAATCCTCACAATACCTAACAAGGGTTATTGTATGCAGGTTATGTATCAAGTAATTTCAGAAAAGTATGCTTGAATTTTTTTTAAATTTGAGCATAATTTAAGCATTTCATGTAAAAAATAGGACAAGTATATATTCTAATTCCCATCCCCCACTTGAATTATACAACGTCCTCGTTGTATAGATAAAACATTAAAAACGAGAATTAAAAATAATTAGAATGAGAAATTCCCCTGGTATTTTGCTCGATAGATTCTCCAAGTTGAGTTTATGAGCAAGGATGCGTGTTGAACAACCGTCTTGAAGTTTCAAGACTCCAACACTTTAAAATTTCCAGATCGTAGATTCTCTACCAACATTGTCGATTTCTTTTCAGCGAGGTCGTGTGTAAATTATAGGAAAACCAATGCATTCCTATCTTGGTACCTACCGTTAATTTAAACTAAACTAAATACTAAATACGAGTCTGTCTGTCAAATATGCCGTATCATGTGCATGAATACGTTGTATTAACAGATTTGATAATAATGTTTAAAGTGCATAAAAATAAAGGACTGATAA
Source organism: Tanacetum coccineum (assembly GCA_026074375.1). Lineage (NCBI taxonomy): Eukaryota > Viridiplantae > Streptophyta > Magnoliopsida > Asterales > Asteraceae > Tanacetum > Tanacetum coccineum. The sequence goes on from BQNB010080375.1 coordinate 16,414, forward strand.
CGTCCAAACATTCAATACGTCGTATGGTATGGTGCGGATACGCCGTATTGATGTCTGGGAAGACAGGCTCAATAAAATTAAATAACAATCCAGGTTGTCTCCCGGAAAGCACTTTTGTTTAAGCTAGTCCTTAAGTTAGACTTTTTCTTCAGCTTCCACACTCTTGTTAACACTCTCTCTTCTCAATTCTGCTTTCTAATCTGGATAGGGCTTGGTTCTGAAATATACCCACGAGTTATGGTGCTGAACTTACTGCCAGTCTTGTTCTATCATGCATAAACAAATCAAAACATCATATCATAATATACATACAAAAATATGGGAACCTGTTTAAAGTTAGATACATCATTACATGAATAATAAATGCACATATAGAAACAAAAAGATAAGGGATAGAGATCATGGGTCTGGCTGCTGCGGAGCTGTGTTAGTGTTAGCATCTCCGGTCCTCTGTTTAGTGCGCCTCTCGAATACTGCTGGTGAGCTCCCCCGAAAGGTCCCATCAAATACCTGATAAGTCTGTCCACTAGCCTCCATGAGCTGCGTCATATAGCTAATCATCCATCTGGAGACTCAACCCTGGTCGGTCATCGATCTTTCCATAAGTCCACGCAAACTCCTGACATCCCTATGTAGTCCCTGAATCTCCTCCTCAAGTCTCCCCAATACTGGAGGCATAATCTTACCCGCAGCTGGAGGTGGTAGTGGTGGCTGAGGTGCCTGAATGGGTGCTAGATCAACCTGAGCACCCTCATCGACTGCATGAGCATCCTCAGTGGCCTCAAGGGCACCAGCCGCAACAACCTGCTGCCTCTCTGGCCTCGTGGATACCCAAGCCTAATCATCTCCTATCTCCATACAGATGTTGAGCTTAACAAGCTCACCCATGTCAATCAACGGTAACTCACGAGCCACAACTGATAATCCTCTTAACCCATCATCACTCACCAGACCAAAGTGATGAGCAAAACGCCCAATAAAATGTCCTCCCGATAACCTAGCATCGCTCTTCCTCCCCTCAGCGCACCTGAACAAGTATTATGCTAATAGATACAAGATGTTAGCCGCCCTTCGGTTCATGCTACGTAGATAGAATAGGTCAGTGGCAGTCACCTTTTCAAGTGCCTGCCCCCTCCCAAAAATGTTATATGGGATCAACCTGTGGCACAACCTCTGAACCTGATCTCTAATGTAAGTATAAGAGGGAGCACCTCTCAAAAAGTCCCTGCCAGAAGAAATCTCAACCCAGTAATCACTAAGATCCCCCTTATTGGGGATAACTTTCTCACTCCCTAACAAGTATGCTCTGAATCCGTCATCCGCCATCTCCTCGGCAGTATGTAATCCTAGAGCTAGAATAAACTGTCTCCCAGTCATACTACATCTAGCTCCTCCTAACTGAAAACATAAAGTATCCACGACATCTAACCCCATCTCACTACCGATCCTGCAACTGCTGAAAAACTCGAGTATAAACTCCTGAACTAAAGGTGCTCGGATCTCAAAAAACCTCCTCCAAGCGTGACTCACAAATACCTTCTAACCATCTTCCCCAATATATACCATCCTCAATCTCTCGGCCAAACCCTACCTCATATCCAGAGTCAATCCCTCAAAACCTAGTATATATACTCGGTTAACCTGCCTACCGAATATCGACTTGAGCCTTTGCTCAAAATTATGTACTATCTCCTCGGTGTATCCCACCACCTGATAATGAAGCCACAAGTATCTCTGATCACGAAGTGGTAGAGGTGTCATATCTGCAGAATTAATGAGATCATTACAAAGATTATTAAAATTTAATCATTATGTTCTGAGGGTGGATACGGTGTATTCGTAAATGGGTACGCTGTATAAAGATCAGTCTAGTCAATACGCCGTATGGATAAAATCAATACTGTGTATGGGAATCAAAACGCATGATCTTTATCAGATCAATACGCCGTATTCATTTTACTAAATACGTCGTATTGAAGTTTTAAGATTTGGGTAAAATTGTGTCAATATGTCGTATCTGTTTAAGTGGATACGCAGTATTGCTCTATAGTTTAAAAACGAAAATGGGTTTATCTTTCTACCAATTTTAACCCATTACAGCTAAACAACAATTCTTGATATATATATTCAAGAGTGTAAAGGGAACCTAATGCAAGGGTTCTACGGCGTAACATCTAATCTACAAAATCGAACCCTAACCCTGATCTAATTTTGAAAATTGAAACAGAAATAAAGACGGGTTTTGCATTCTTACCTTGTAAATATGACGAGAGAGATATAAACACGGATAAAAGTAATTTGATCTTCCAAGGTTTTTTGCGGTTAAAATTTTTTGTAAGAGTGAAAAAGTGTGTGTGTAAAACTCAATCCGGTGTATCAGTTGTGCTTTTATACCAAGACTCGATACGTCGTATTGGTGTTTGAGAAATACTCCGTATTGGGCGAATTTGGTTGACTTAGTCAACACAAGTTAAAACAGTGGATACGCCGTATACGTGTTAACCTAATACACCGTATCCGTTCTTAAAGACTAATTTACCCTAGATTTAGCAAAGTAAAGAAAACGTACCTTGGCCTTCGTAACATTCTTGTACAATCACCATCCTTATAATACCGTTTAGGGTCGAACGGGATGCCAAATGGCACATACAAATTCTTAATAAGATTGAATAGGATCCCGTTGACAAGATAATTCCAAGCCACGATATTCACATTTAATTCCATGACAAAACTTTTCATAATGAAAACTTTATTGATTTTATCGTGACTTTCCTCAAGAAGTTTATTTGACCCTTGTGTATTTTCATTACCCCCCGAAGATTGTATCATATCAATTTCATTATCATCATCGCCTTTATCCGAGTTTAGATCATCAGGATAAACTATGTTGAAAGGGAATATATCATTAAATTACAATACGTTTTGTTCCACTTCATCATATTAGGACAATGATGTTTCATCTTTCAAATCAAATTCATCTATATATTGAGGGCATAAAGTGGGTTCAGTTGAGAAATCTGATTTAGACATTAGAGCATCATTGTAAACAATGACTGGAAATTTATTCTCAAAATCTTTAAAGAAGTCTAAATCATCAATACAACTGACCGAAGGCTCGGGTGGTGGAAACAAAGTCATATTGACTTTTTCATTATCGTTTTCCGAATCCGTTTTCAAATCATTGGTACAAGTTATTTTATAAGAAAATGAGTTTTTGTCAAAAACTATCATGTAATCTTCATCGTCGAATTCGTCAAATGATATTCTAAAGTCAATTTTATTATCATTAAGAGAACTTACCGTGGGTTCACAAGAGAGTGTTTCATTCGATGTTAGATTATCATTAAAGAATATTGCTGGGAATTCGGTTTCAACGGATCTGAGGTCGTAAACGTCTTCATCATACTAGATTTTACCATACTTAACAGTTTCCCAATTAAATACTTTCCTACGTTTTTGAGCTTTTTCTTCCTCAAGCCTGATGTATTCTTCCATGGAAATGTTTGGGTCGTCCATCCTGTAATAAACTTACTAGGGCAGAAAACCATCAAATAACTTATACGTCGTATTTAGTAAGCTGAATACGCCGTATTACACAAACAGGAATATAAACTATTCTAAGCTACACTAATCCTAAGGGTTAGATATAATCTAATGTTAAAAACCAAAATATCAAATAAAAATCAAGATTATTTTCACTCCTCGGCAGCGGCGCCAAAAACTTAATGGTGTTGTCGTGTAGGTGTAATTTATGCTTTCAAGTTTTAAATTTATATTTTGCTGACTTTACCTAAAACAACACTTTTCACGGGCAATGTACATGATCGATGGGAGTTTCGTGGTAAATAGGGTGTCGATCACTAAAAGCGAGAAACACTTTCAATTTATTAATACTTTGGTTTTCTAATCTAAGTTAGTCTAATCTATGCTAAACCTATGCTAAACCTATGTTAATACCAAAATTTAATGGATAAGGGGGGTTTTCAGCCTGAGAGAGTGGCGCAGGTTTGGTGGTAACTAAAACCAATTCAAGACACTAAAACACACGTAAGCAAATTAATAGATGATAAAAAAGCGGTCTAGCCAAATATAAGAAAACTGTACTAACCATTATTAATCCTATCAGAACGTTGGTTTGTTTATTTAGTACAATGATTACTTATCTCGAAGCGCCATATCATTCTTAAAACTTAGGCGGTACTTCTTCCTAAGACCTAGACACGTAGAATTCTGTCTCAATTAAACGCATCCGCATAAAGCATCCTTATTTGCTGATTATAATCTATCTTAGGGATTAAAGCAATGGTGATCTTGTTAAACCCTAGATCATAGAGACTTTACCCACTTACTGCTTAACGGCAATTCATACACTAGTAGTCCACTAACCAAGTCTTTACCAATTAATCGAGAACATACTCGTTGATACCAAGGTCACCTTATGGTCCAACTAAGCTCACAATCCAAGGGCAAAGATAGGTCATTATTTGTGATACTATTGGTCTAGATGTATAAATTACTATATGGAGAGCTATCCTAGCATCTAGATTACCTGGTCTGTATCACTAGATCCAGTTAAATGATAGGTCGCATACAAAAGCACGTAAACAAGTATATTGAGAAACATAAACAAGCAATTAATGATAAATTAATAAATCAAGATAAACCAACCAAACATTAAGATCTTCATAATAATGGCTAATACCCGAAGGTATTAGCCTTCAAATGTCATAATTAATACAAACTTAATGATTTAGCCAAGGTAAACTAACCGAGTTAACGAATGATACCAAAAACTGAACGATTACAAGAGTACAAGAAATTACATGTTGTCTCCTATGAAATTGATTATGTTGCTCGATCTCTTCTGCTCTTTTTCTCCTCTAAAAATCTACTTTTATGGTTTAGGTATCGAGAATATGATTTAGCACCCTTAAAACTCGTTTTTTTGTTTTCTATTTATAGGGTATGGAATATGGTCGATACGATGTATCCAAAGTCTTGGATACGGCGTATCGCGGGTTTCATTGAGTAGGGACCACGTTTGATATCTTCTAGAGTATTTTAATTCTATATAGCTTGAATACGATGTATTGTCTTCTTTTGGATATGACGTATTAGATCTTATTTCCTTCGTGGTCTTTGGTGAGTGCAGGCACAGATACGCCATATATTCCTTAATGGATACGGCGTATTGGTTGTCAGAACAGTAATCTTCAAATATCTTTGTTTAAGCTTCAGAATGCGTGCCTTTTAGTTAATCTTCACCATGTACTCCATAATTACTGCAATTCTCAGATACAAATGATTAAGTAACAATTCTTTGCAATAATTAAATAAAATGGGTTAATTACATAGGATAAATGATGTTATAAAATCGACGTTATTTGATGTCATCAATCAACCATTGCTTGCTTGATGTTATTTGGTCCTTTTGTACTCATGGTGAGTGAAAAGATACATAATTTGACATATGTGGCAAGCTTCCATCTAGTTTGAACAAGCTTTGTTGGGTTACCGAGTACTTGTTCGAGTGAATGATATTTTGTCCATTTGTACTCAAATGGGTAGCGTTGATAGAATGTGTGCATGTTTGACGTATCAAATTCATGTGAGGATGTCTCAGCTGCTTCTGTTATTGGTGTAGCAAAAGGGTTGATAAATTCATATGCGTTAAATTGCGCATCTTTCGCTTGATCATTGTTATTTAACTTAGCATTCACTTGATGTTGGAGTTGATGGTTTTGATGTTAGCTGAACATGCAATTAAGGTGATGTATCTTGTTGTGATTTATCAGAGACCACAAAAGAATTGGATACACCTTGATTTCCTCCATTGAAATATTCATTGAACATTAGACTAAACAGTATTTCCAACTATGTCATTGATGAAGTTTATGTTGTGTCTGCTGTAGGAACATTTTATATAACATTGGTAGAACTTAATGGTTGATGACGTTGTTATTGTTGTTCAAGTGTTGTTGGACATTGAGATGTGGGGCCTAAAATGTTGCGTTTAAACGCCGTTGTCAGACGTTGTGGTGCGAGGCTTAAACTATCTTGTTCAAAAGTCATCTCTTTCAATTCATCAAAGTTTAAATGTATGGTTTTGACAATCAATCTAGTTCTCTTGTTGTAAACTCGAAATCCTTTTGACTGAGTATCATATCCTACGAAAATACATGCGTCACCTTTTTCTTTCATCTTGTCCAGATTCTCACCATCTTCAACTATGTAACATGTACAACCAAACATGTTGTTGGGAATTAAAAGTCTTCATACTTAGTACTGCCAAGCCAAGAGTTAGTATTGCTCAAGTTACAACTACTAGTACTAACTAGTTAATACTGCTAGCGTAAGTTAGTACTACCAGTACTAACTTATGACTGCTAAAGGACTTAAGACTTCTGGATGAAGATTAAGACTGCTTAAGTGATAAAGACGTGTCAAGTAATTTGTATTGACTTATTCAGTGTATATCTTATAAAGTTAGAAAGATACGTATAAGATTAATATTATAGAAGATTTGTAGTTATCTTGTAAAGGACTCCTTAGTGTATAAAAAGAGATCCTAGGTTATGGTGTTACATATACGTTTTGATATATAGCTTCAAGGTTGTAAACCCTAGTACTACACAGAGTACTCGTATTATTGATAATAATATTGGAGCTTTTCAGTAATATCATTGTTCATACAGTTTACTGTTTCATTAATTTTCTTCTAAGTATTAAACAGTAGATTCTGCATACTCTTTAGTATTCACAAAGTTTCTATCATAGTTGTTTTGGATTTATCCAAAGTAACTTAACATTTACAAGCTAAGGAATCGATCTTATGTTGGGATCAACAAGTGGTATCAGAGCTTGTGTTCTGAAACTTTGAAGAAACTAATAAGAAGAACCCTTTACTCACAAGGAAGAGATGGATTTAGAAACTGCTCAAACAACTACTACTGCAAAGTTACCCATTCTCAAACAGGATGAATATGATATGTGGAGACTAAGGATTGAGCAATACTTTCAAGTACAAGAGTATGCTTTATGGGATGTCATAGAGAATGAAAACTCATTCAAACCAGCAGCCCAAACAACAACAAATGCTGATTGTACCTTAATTTCACTAACACCAGGTCTTGTAACTACTGAAGAAAAGGTTCAAAAGAAGAATGATGTAAAGGCAAGAAGTATGTTACTGATGGCACTTCCTAATGAACATCTAATGATATTTAATCAGTACAAGGATGCTAAGACTTTGTTTGCTAGTATACAAACAAGATTTGGTGGTAATGAAGCCACAAAGAATACTCAGAAGACTCTTCTAAAACAAATGTATGAGAACTTTTTAACAGCCTTCAGAAGATTGTAAGTCAATTGGCTATCTTGGGTGAAAATATTTCACAAGAAGATCTCAATTTGAAATTTTTGAGAAGTCTGCCTTCTGAGTGGAATACTCATGTTGTGGTCTGGAGGAATAAACTTGATCTAGACACAATGAGCTTTGATGATCTCAATAATAATTTCAAGATTGTTGAACAAAAGGTCAAAAGAACTACAAGCTCAAGCTCAAGCTCAAGTTCTCAGAATATGGCTTTTATGTCATCCCCTAGCAGTACTAATGAAGTTAATACTGCTTATGGAATTAGTACTGCTAACACTCAAGTTAGCCCTGCTAGCACTCAAGTTAGCACTGCTAGTACTCAAGTTAGTACTGCTAACTTAAGTGATGCCACTGTTTATGCATTTTTGTCCAATCAACCAAATGGGTCTCAACTTATACATGAGGACCTTGAACAAATCCATGAAGATGACTTAGAAGAGATGGATTTGAAGTGGCAGTTAGCATTGCTGAGCATGAGGACAAGAAGGTTTTTCTAGAAAACTAGTAGAAAGATCACTATTAATGGGAGTGACACAGCTGGATATGACAAGTCCAAGGTGGAGTGTTTCAACTGCCATAAGATGAGACACTTTTAAAGGGAATGCAAAGGACCCAGGAACCAAGATAGCAGGAACGGGAATCAAGACAACTCTAGAAGGACTGTAAACGTGGAAGAAACTTCTTCCAAAGCCATGGTGGCTATTGATGGGACTGGTTTTGACTGGAGCTATATGGCAGATGATGAAGTCCTTATAAATATGGCTCTTATGGCTTTTTTAGACTCTGAGGTACATAATGACAAAACTTGTTTAAAAACCTGTCTAAAGAGCTTTGAAACTCTTAAAACTCAACTTGATGATTTAAGAATAGAGTTTAACAAATCTGAGTTCAATTTAGCTACTTATAAAAAAAGGGTTAGCATCTATAGAAGAGCAACTTGTCTTTTACAAAAAGAATGAGGTTATTTTTTGTGAGCAACTTGTTGTTCTAAAAAGAGATATCTCATATAAAGACTTAGAAAATGGTATGCTTAAAAGTGAGTTAGAAAAGCTTAAGCAATAAAAAGAAAGCAATTAACTTAAAATTGAAAATTTTGATAATGCTTCTAAGAGTTTAGACAAATTAATAAGGAGTCAGATAACTGATAAAAATAGAAAGGGTGTGAGGTTTGTAAGCTATAATGTTGTTCAACCTCCCCATACAGGATTATTTTCACCCCCAAATCTTGATTTGTCCTACTCTGGTCTAGAGGAGTTCCAACAGCCTGAGTTTGAAGGCTATAGACCTAAGACTAGTAAGAGTGTTAGTGATGATATTTCTAATGAGGTTTGGGAATCTCCTAATGCCTCATTGGTTGAGGAGTTGGTGTAAGATGATAAGTTAGAGAAGAAAACTATTTTTCCTACTGTTCTAAGATAGAATTTGTTAGACAACAAGAAAAACCAATTAGGAAACCAGTTAAGTATGCTGAAATGTACAGGTCATAAAGTCCTAGGGGAAATCAAAGAAACTAGAATAATCAAAAGTCCCAACAGCTAGGAAGTGACTTTGTGAAGTACAATAAAGCTTGTTTTGTATGTGGAAGTTTTGACCATGTGCAGGCTGACTGCAATTATTCTGCTAAAAAGGCTCACACTAGTACTCACAGGAACATAGCTTCAAGAGCAGTTTTAATGAAAACTAGCCTAAGACCACTTAATAATGATAGGACTATTAATACTGCTCATCCAAAAACTACAGTTTATAGTGCTAGACCAATTTCACGTTTTTCTAAATCAGCACAATGAATTGTAAAGAGGCCCTATCAAATAAGAACAACATTAACTAACAAAAATTTTAACCAAAAAGTTAATACTGCTAAAGGAAATTTTTATACTGCTAGGCCAAAAGCATTTAATACTGCTAGGCCAAATTCAGTAGTAGTTAATGTTGTTAGGGCAAATCAGGTTAATGTTGTTAAGGCCTCAACATGTTGGGTTTGGAGACCTACCAAACTTAATAATGCATCAATTACTTTGAAGAGACATAATTATGTTGATGCACAAGGCAGATCCAAGTCAGTGATGGCCCTAAAGGAAACTAATTTCCTTATTTTTATGTACAGGGTCATCTACAAAAAGAAGATCAAGGCTATGATGACAGTGGATGCTCAAGGCACATGACAGGGAACATGTCCTATCTCTCAGACTTTAAGGAATATGATGGAGGTTATGTTACCTTTAGGGGAGGAGCCAAAGGAGGGAAAATTACCGGTAAAGGAACTCTTAAAACTGGTAAGCTTTATTTTGAGGATGTGTACTTTGTCAAGGAGTTACAGTTTAACCTTTTTAGTGTTTCACAGATGTGTGACAAAAAGAACAGTATTCTTTTTACTAACAATGGATGTTTTGTTCTGTCTCTTGATTTTAAGTTAGTTGATGAGAGTCGGGTTTTACTTAAAGTTCCTAGAAAGAAGAATATGTATAGTGTTGATATGAAGAATATTGTTCCTAAAAAGAGTTTAACTTGTCTTGTTGCAAAGGCCACACTTGATGAATCAATGCTATGACATAGGAGGCTAGGTCATGTAAATTTTAAAACTATTAATAAACTTGTTAAGGAAAATCTTGTGGGAGGTTTACCTACAAAACATTTTGAAAATGATCAAACTTGTGTTGCTTACCTTAAGGGAAAGCAACAAAAAGCCTCTTGTAAGTCCAAGATTCAGAACACTATTACTCAGCCTTTATTCATGTTGCATATGGACTTGTTTGGTCTAACTTTTATGAGCAGCTTAATAAATAAGAAATATTGTCTAGTTGTCACTGATGATTATAGCAGATTTACTTGGGTTTTCTTTCTAGCAACTAAGGATGAAACTAGTGGCATTCTTAAGAGCTTTATAACTGAGATAGAAAATCTAGTTGATAAGAAAGTAAAGATAATCAGATGTGACAATGGAACAGAGTTCAAGAATAGAGTTATGAGTGAGTTTTGTGAAAAGAAAGGCATTAAGAAGGAATTTAGTGTAGCTAGAACTCCTCAGCAAAATGGTGTTGCTGAGAGGAGAAATAGGACACTAATTGAGGCTGCTAGAACCATGTTAGTTGCCTCTAATTTACCTACTATATTTTGGGCTGAAGCAGTTAATACTGCTTGCTAAGTGCAGAATAAGGTATTAGTAGTTAAGCCTTATAACAAGACCCCTTATGAACTGTTTAGAGGTAGAACATCTGCTCTAAGCTTCATGAGACCATTTGGGTGTCATGTTACCATTCTTAATACCTTAGATTATTTAGGCAAGTTTGATGGAAAGTCAGATGAAGGATTCTTTGTTGGATACTCAATGAATAGTAAGGCTTTTAGGGTATACAACATTAGAACTATGAAAGAAGAAGAAAACTTGCATATTATGTTCTTGGAGGAGAAGCCTATTATTGCATGTGATGGACCAAAGTGGCTATTTGATATTGATGTTCTAACAAAATCAATAAATTATGTGCCAGTTGTTGCAGGTACAAACTCTAATGATTTTGTAGGTACAGAAGAAAGTATTGGTGCATGTCATTTTAGCAAGGAGTCAGAATCTAGCCAAGACTACATTTTGATGCCACTATGGAAAGATGGTTCACTATTTGATTCTTCTTTAAAGAATGCTAGTAATGATGAACCACAAGTTCCTAGTGATGCTGGAAAAAAGGATGATGAAGGTGTATCTAAAGAAAGTGGAATTGATGATCAAGAGAGGCCTAAAAGCAATACTCAACATGTTAATACTACTAGGCCAAGTATTAATAATGAACCAGACATGTTTTCTTTAGGAGATAATGTTACACTTGAAGCCACACATGTTGATTTCTTTGGTGATGAAACATAAGTGGATATGAGCAACATTACTACCACATATCTAGTTCCTTCTACTCCAAATACAAGAATCCATAAAGATCATTCACTTGGTTATGTCATTGGTGATGTACAGTCTGGTGTACAGACAAGAAGAATGAAAAAGACTACAAATGAACAAAGGTTTATAAGTGTTATTTATGAAGGAAAAACTCATGAAGACCTTCATACTTGTCTGTTTGCTTGTTTCCTATCCCAGGAAGAACCCAAAAGGATTGCTAAAGCTCTAAGTAATTTAGTTTGGGTAGAAGCAATGCAGGAAGAGCTTCTACAGTTTAAGCTATAAAAGATTTTGGTACTAGTGGATTTGCCTAGGGTAAGAGGGCCATTGGTACAAAATGGATTTTAAGGAACAAGAAAGATGAGAGAGGCATAGTAATTTGGAACAAAGCAAGGCTGGTTGCATAGGGACATACTTAAGAAGAAGGCATAAACTATGATGAATTTTTTGCCCCTATAGCAAGAATTAAGGTAATAAGGTTGTTCTTAGCCTATGCTTCCTTTATGGGATTTATGGTGTATCAGATGGATATGAAGAGTGCTTTCCTTTATGGTAGGATTGAAGAGGAGGTATATGTGTGTCAACCTCTATGGTTTGAAGATCCTGACTATCCAAAAAAAGTCTACAAGGTGGTGAAAGCACTTTATGGTTTTCATCAAGCTCTAAGAGCCTGGTATGAAACCTTGGCCAAGTATTTATTGGGCAATAGGTTTCACAGAGGAAAGATAGATCAGACATTGTTTATCAAGAAGCAAAAAGGGGATATTTTGCTTGTACAGGTCTATGTTGATGACATTATCTTTGGCTCTACAAAGAAGGAGTTGTGTATTGAGTTTGAGAAACTGATGCATGACAAGTTTCAGATGAGTTATATGGGAGAACTCATTTTCTTCTTAGGGTTCCAAGTGAAGCAGAAAGAAGATGGTGTAACATTTCTCATTTTCAGGTCATTTACGACTTCAATTATTCCATTATTTATTTTTAGAATTTTGCGCGATTGCTTTTAATTATTATCGTATAGTTAAATCACATAAACTAAAAATCATCATTTGACGTAAACGAACACCAAACAAATAAAAATTTACGTCAAGCAAGTGTTATATGATAATTAAGAGTATAATTTATAGCTTTTTATAATTTATTTTTATTGGTTACGTAAAATGCTTACGTTTCGCAATAAATTACATTTGGGCATACCCGGAAGCACCTATACCTATCTATACTCAAACAAATACCCACATTTATACCCAATACACAAAATTTAATCATTTTTACACTTATGATCTACATATGGCCGGACCTAGTATGATTATACAAGAAATAAACACAAAATACCCACTAACTCTTATCTTTGCATGTGATAAACCTTACACACTAGTACCTTAATCACACATTACTAGAAATTGGCACATCAACCTTACAAGCTTGTACCCTAAACAACTCCTAAACACATGGTATTGCAAGATGGTTTTCTTAATACATGCATTATATATAGAGAGCATAAAGTAACTAGCACATACACTTATCATTTTACAAAGAAATCAAACACAAATCCTCTCTTTTCCTCCATTGAAGGCCACGGCTCAAAAATATAGAGCTAGGGTTTTGATATAAATTCCTTTTACAAGTATTCCAAGCATACAAGCACTCATCCTAAGATCATCTAAGGTTACTTAAGGTTTTTGCAAGCTTGGATTTGGGTTTAACAAGGATTAATCAAGAAAATATATTTAGAGTTTTCTTGATTAGGGTTTTGATTTTGGAAGCTTGGTTGAGGTTTAATAGAACTTCATTTAGAGTACAAAATTTTGCCAACCAGATGAAATACATGTTAATCAAAAGCTAACAATGTTCTTCGATTTCTTGATGCAGAAATATCACCCCTCAAGAGTCCTCACGCTCGTATATCAACCATTTGCCTTTATAACACTCGCACTACTCACGTACTATGAAGCAAAAGTCAATACTAGGAAACGACTTTTATTCGGTTAGTAAGTTATGCCTCTTTCACCATGTTAACAATGTCAATTTTTCGCATTGACAAGATTGAAGTTACTTACTATATTTGCATCTTATAGTTAGATTTAGGCACATCTGGTAAAGGTGGAATTGGACCTTTCATTGGTGTGTGTGTAATAAGTGCTGCCTTCGGATTATCTGACGCACATGTGCAAGGTGGAATGGTTGGTGATTTGTCCTTCATGCAGCCTGAGTTTGTTCAAGTTAGTAATAACATTAGTTTTCTAATTGAAAATGTTTTTTAACTATGCTATATGATAATT